>PUFA01000615.1:0-149969 GCA_003508835.1 Eonycteris spelaea | reverse complement strand
ATGCCAGTAGTAGTAGGCTAATTAGGGGAATCACTTCGTAATTATATAGATGTCTTACAACTATGTCGTTCTCTTGAAACTAATATAAAGTAATATTGAATGTCAACTAACTTAGAAAATTAAAAATTAAAAAAAAAATGACCTTTTGGGATGAAGGACATGAACTTGGAGGGCTCTAAAGGGCATACCGTTATAGGCTGAATTGTGGTTCTCTCAATTTCATATGTTGAAACCCTAACTCAATACTTCAGAATGGTATTTTATTTGGATGTAGGACTTTTAAAGAGGTATTAAAGATTAAATGGGGTCATAATGGTGGGCTCTAATTTAATCTGACTGGTCCTTATAGAAGTTGAAATTTGGACACACATGGGGACATCAAAGGTGTGCACACATAGAGGAAAAATGTGTGAGGACACATTGAGAAAGCATTGAGCTGTAAGCCAAGGAGAGAGACCTCAGAAGAAACTAAACCCTAGTGACACCTTGATCTTGACTTCTCGCCTCTGTATATATGAGATAATAAATTTCTGTTGTATAAGCCACCCAGACTGTGGCATTTTGTTATGGCAGCACTAGTAACCCAATAAATTTATTCCTGAGAGAATAACAAGACTGGTGGACTGGATGAAAACCACTGTTTACTCTGAGAAGGGGATTGTTTGTTTCTCTCTATCAATGCCAAGTGGACCACCCCAGATGAAGCAGTTGATATGCCTCCTATACAAGCTATGTGGAACTAACTTTATGGTGATAGGGTTATTCACCAACTAAATGTGCCCTCTACCCAGGTTATAATAAATATCATAATTAAGGGGCACCTTTTACATAGGTATCCCAAGAAACTTACTGCTGAAAAATCGAACAGTGTTATGGGATTTAATGACTCAGTTTTCCTTATGTGTCTTACAGATGCTAATAGAGCAGATTAATTTAAAAAGAGAAAGAGAGGCAGAGTAGAGCATCAGGGGAATCATTGCAGTGTGGTGAAAATCTTTAGATGGTTATTAAAAAGGATAAGAATAAAAAGAACAATGATGAGATTTAAAAAATGGTTTAACATAACACTATGTAAAATGTTGTAAACCAATGAGACTTCCTGCTAGCTCCCAACATTAAAGGGTCCCAAATAAATATGCTTTATTTACTCCACTTGGGATAAATTTTAAAAGATGGAAGGCAAAAATTACAGTGGGAACCCATCCCTGAACTGCCTGAGGCAATAATCAGACCCATTAGCAAAAGGTCCCTTGTATTGACCACTTCAGGGGGCTCAAAGCCTTATACACATGAGTAGGTAAATGATCATAGGGTGGAAAAGAGTTGTTTCTGGGATTCCGTGGCATGGAGCCTCATGCACTGTGGTACCAAAATCTGTTGTGTAAGTCCTAAGACAGGCTACAATTATATTGAGATAATATAGAAATGTAAATGTTAAGATTAAGGTGGGCCTTTAGATGAAAATTGGAATGCTTAAACAGATTTTATGTGAAGGGCCATGTCAGTTTTACCTGAATGTTTTATGAGAATGGATATTATATCTGACCAGGAAATGCTTACTCTACCTAGTACTGTAAAACCAAACCTTTTGATGAAATATAGATTAAGGCTACAGTTAGGAATGCAAGGGTTGATGGGATTAAAATGAAAGTTTAGACAAAATTGATATGTTTAAACAGGCTTTATGTGAAGTATTTGTGTCTTTTTCACCTGAGTATAATATATGATATGGCGATGGATATCTTATGTGACTGGGAAACATTTCCCCTACCTAGCATTTTAAAACAGAACACATGCAAGTCTACCATTTAACAATATTAATTGGACATCCTTTTACCTCTTTGGTTAAATTTATTCCTAGGTATTTTATTTTTTGATTCAACTTTAAATGGGATCGGATTCTTAATTTCTCTTTCTGATAATTTTTATAAGTGTATTGAAAGACAACCAATTTCTGAATATTGATTTTCAATCCTGCTATGTGACTGAATTCACTGATCAGTTCTAATAAGTTTTGGTGAAATTTTAGGATTCTCTATATGTAGAAGCATGCCATCTGGAAATAATGACAGTTTTACTGCTTCCATTCCAATTTGGATGCCTTTAATTTTTGTTTTTCTTATCTGATTGCTTTGGCTAGGACTTCCAATACTATACTGAATAAAGCAGTGAGGGTGGAAAGCCTTGCCTTATTCCTGATCTTAAGGAGAACATTTTTAGCTTTTCACCATGGAGTATGATGTTAGCTGTGGTTTGCTGTATATGGCCTTTATTATTTTGAGGGATGTTCACTCAAATATTCTGCTGGATGTTGTGAATGCTTTTCCAACATTTATTTATATAATCATATTATTTTTATCCTTCATATTTTTATGTGATGGATTATGCTAATTGATTTGGAGATATTGAACCAAACATCCATAACAGGACTATATTCCACTTGATCATGGTATATGATCTGTTTAATGTATTGCTGAATTTAGTTTGCTTATTTCAAGTCAATACTCATTAGGATATCAGCCTATAGGTTTCTATTTTGTAATGCTTTTGTTTAAATTTGGAATCAGGATAATACTGGACTCATAAAATGAGGTTGGAAGCCTTCTCTCCTCTTGAATTTTTTGAAATAGTTTGAGAACAATAAGTGTTAATTCTTTTTTGAGTTTTGGCTTTAAAAAAAAACACTTCTGAGGCCATCTGTCCCAGGACATTGTTTTATGGGGAGTTTTTTTGATTACTGATTCAATTTTGTTAGTAATAATTTGTCTTCAAATTTTCTGGTTCTTCTTGATGAATCTTAGAAGATTGTATGGTTTAGGAATTTATCCATTTCTTCTAAATTGTTGTTTATTAACATGTAATTGTTTGTAGTATTTTCTTATACTCCTTTGTGTTTCTGTGTGTCATTTGTTGCTTTCTTCTTTCATTTCTGATTTATTTATTTGAGTTCCCTTCTTTTTTCTTGACTAGTCTGGTTAAAGGTTTATAAATGTTGTTTATTTTTTCAAAGAAACAGCTCTTGGTTTTATGATCTTTTGTATTGTTTTTAGACTCTATTTCACTTATTTCCACTCTGATCTTTATTATTTCCTTCCTTCTACTCATTTATGGCTGTATTATGTTAATCTTCTAGTACTTTAGATAAAGAGTTAGATTACTTATTTGAACTTTCCCTTGTTTCTTTTAATTTCTAGATTTTTATTTTTTTAAATTGTAGTTGACATACAAGATTATATTAGTTTCAGGTATACAACACAATGATTAGACATTTGTATAACTTACAAGTCGATCACCCCTATAAGTCCAATAACCTTCTGACACCATATATAGTTTCTAAAATGCTAGACTGTATTCTCCATGCTATACTCTACATCCCCATGACTATTTTATAACTACCAACGTGTATCTTTTGATCCCCTCCCTCTTCAGCCATCTCCACCCCCTGAATCTTGCAATCATCAAAATGCTCTATCTATGAGGTTTTTTCTGTTCTTTGCTTATACTGTTCTTTAGATTCCACCTATGACATTTGACTTACCTCAGCACAATTCCTTCTATGTTCATCCATGTTGCAGATGGCAAGATTTCATTTTCTTATTTCTGAGTAATATCCCATTGTGTATATATACCACCTCTTCTTTATCCATTCATCCACTAATGGACACCTAGGATGCCCTCATATCTTGGCCTTGGTAAATAATGCTGTGATGAACATAAGGATTTACATGTCCCTTCAAAGTAGTGTTTCGTGTTTCTTCAGATAAATACCAAGAAGTGGGATAACTGGGCCTTCTTTGTCTCTTGTTATAACTTTTGTTTTCAAATCTATTTTTTTCTGGTATAAGTATTGCTACCCCAACATGTATTGTTTGTTTTAATTTTCATAAAACATCTTTTTTCATCTCATTACTTTTGGTCTGTGTGTGACTTTCAACCTGAAATAAATGTCTTGTAGGCAACATAGGTAAGGGTCTTGTTTTCTTATCCATTCAGCCATACTATCTTTTGATTGGAGAATTTAGTCCATTTACATTTAAAGTCATTCTTGCTAAATATGTAGTTATTGCCATTCTATTATTAAAATATTTATTTAGTTTTTTTTTTTTTTCTTTTAAATAAGTCCCTCTAACATTTCTATAATGCTGGCTTGGTGATGAACTCCTTTAGCTTTCCCTTGTCTGGAAAATTATTTATCTGCCTTTCAATTCTAAATGATAGCTTTGCTAGGTAGAGTCATCTTGGTTTTAGATTCTTGCTTTTCATCACTTTGAATACTTAGTGCTAATCCATTCTGGCCTGTAAATTTTCTGTTGAGAAATCAGCTGACTGTTTATGGGAGCTTCCTTATAACTAACTTCTTTTCTCTTGCGACTTTTAAGATTCTTTCTTTGTTGTTCACTCTTTGGGTTTTTAATTATGATGTGTTGGTGTGGGCCTCTTTAGGTTCATCTTGTTTGAAAATCTCTGCACTTCCTGGGTTTATATGTCTATTTCCTTCACCAAGTTAGGAATATTTTCCATCATTATTTCTTGGAATAGGTTTTCAATGCCTTGTTCTCTCTCTTTCTGGTATCCTTATGATGTGAATGTTGATATGTTTGATGTTGTCCAGAGGTCCTTTGAACTATTATCATTTTTTAGATTGTTTCTTTTGTTACTGTTCTGTTTGGGTGTTTTCTGCTCCCTTATCTTCTAAATCACTGATTCAATCCTCTTCTTCATCTAATCTACTGTTGATTCCTCCTAAGGTATTCTTCATTTCAGTTATTGTATTCTTCAATTCTAGCTGATTCTGTTTTTTTCATTTTTCCCTCCATTTTTTCATTTACTATCTCTTTGTTAAAGTTCACAATCTTTCTCTAAATTCATTGAGCATCCTTATAACCAGTGTTTTGAACTCTGCATCTTGTAGATGGTTTGTCTTAATTTTTAAAATTTCTTTCTCTGGAGCTTTGCTCTGTACTTTCATATTCGACATGTTTCTTTGTCTTTCCATTTTGCTACCTACCTGTGTTTCTTTCTATGTATTAGGTAGGACTGCTATGTCTCATGGTCTTAGTAGAGTGACTTATGTATTAGGAGTGCTGTGGGGCCCAGTGGCATAGTCTTTCCTTGTCATCTAAGCTGAGTGCTCCAGGTATGTCCCTTGTATGAATTGTGTGTCCTCCTATTGTAGTTGAGCCTTGGTTGTTGTTTGCTTGTCAATGGGAAGCCTGATTGGTTGTGATGACTGGCCATGACCAGTGGAGGAGCTATTGTGTAAGGCTGACCATACAGAGCAGCATCCTCTTTAGCAGGGCTCTGGTGCCTGCTTAATGCCCTTTGGTGTGTCATCCTCAGATGTGACCTTGGATGGCATTCTGACTCAGACTGAAGGTGACTACTAAGCATCCAGTCTGGGGCCTTTTGGGAAGAACCTTGCTGCAAGTCAAATTCAGCTGTAGCCTATGCCCTGTCTAGGGCTACCTGGCATAAGTCACCAAACAATCCACAGGTGGCCACCACCCATGCAGAACTTGGAAATGCCTGGAAGGCAAGTCACAAATAGAAACCAGTAGCTACTAGTGCCAGGCTTGGAGCTGTTCTGCAAGAGGTACAGGACTGCTAAGGCCAGATGCTGCTTATTATGCTTTGTGAACTTTGAGAGAATTTAGGAAAGTCTCTAGCATGAGTCAAGACAGGCCGTTTGTATGGAAAAGCCACTGGAAGTGGCTTGGGTGGGCCCACACATTGAAAAGAGGGGGTCTAAGTGAGTCATGAGTGAGGCAACCAATGTTAGCTACATTAATGAGACTCAGATATGATGCCTGCCTTGGTCTGCAATCCAGTTGGGAAAGAGCCCAACAAAGGAAGGATGCCTTCTTACAACCCTTCTGTGTGGAAGAAAGCTGCCTCTCCAGCCCTGACACCTACTTATATGTCCCTGGTGCTTTTCAAGCTTCTGCCCCAGAGCTGGAGCTCAGAATGAGTGGGTTTGTCACTGAGTAAGTCCACATGCAGGGCCCCTTATGAGGAAAGTCTGAAGCTTCCTTGGCCCTCTATCTTTCTCACCCCAATCTACTGGTTTTCACAGCTATAAGTTGTGGGGACTTTCTTTCCTGGCACTGCAACCCTTGGCTGGATAACCCAGTGTAGGGCTTGGAACCCTTGCTTTTCACGGGGGATGAGGGGAATCTGTAGCCAAAATAACTCTCCTGATTCTCGAATGCCACAGGCAGGTGTTGGATCAGCCAGTTTTGCATCTCTGCCCTCCTACTATTCTTAAGATGGCCTCTTCTGTGTGTCCCCATTTGTAGGACTTCTCTTCAGCTAGACTTCAGGCAACTCCCATGATGGTTATTCTGTAGTTAAGTTGTAATTTTGATGTAGTCATGTGAGGAGGAAAGCACAGTGTTTACCTACTCTACCATCTTGACTGGAAGCCTTTTTTCTTGTTTCTTGATGTAGACCTATATTGCTCTGAATTTCTCTCTTAGAACTGCTTTCATCGTAAGCCATAGACTTTGGATCTTTGTGTTTTTGTTTTCACTTGTCTTAAAGTATTTTTTTTTAATTCTAGATCTCATTAATCCATTTATTGTTTAGTAACATGATATTAGTCTCCATATTTATGTGTGTTTTCCAGTGTTTTATTGTAATTGATTTCTAGTTTCATACCGCTATGTTTGGAAAAATGTTTGGTATGATTTTAATCTTTTCAAATTTATTGAGACTTGTTTTTAGTCCTAACAAGTGGTCTATCTTGGTAAACATTCCATACACACTTGAAAAAAATGTATGTTCTGCTGCTTAAAAATGAAATGATCTGAGTTCCAGTCAAGATTTTGGAGTAAGAAAATGTTTTACTGCCCTATTCTAACAACTACATTAAAAATTACAACTAAGATACAGAACAATCATCAATGAGAATCTCCTGAAGCCTAGATGAACAGAAGTCCTATAACTAAGGTTTACAAAAGAAGCCAGCTCGAGACTAATAGAAGAGGCAGAGATGTAAAACGAGCTGGCCTTGCACTCACCTGTGGTAGTTGAGAATCAGGAGGAATTCTGTGGCTGCAGAAGTCCCACCAGAGAAGTTAAGGGTCCTAGCCTCACACTGGGTTCCCCAGCCAGGAGCATCGATGCCAGGAAGAAATGCCCCACAATTTCTAAAACCAGCAGAGATTGTGGCTGAGTGAGACAGGGCTGTGGGAGTCCAGATGTTTCTCTTAAAAAGCCCAAACATGATCTTACTTGCTGATGGACTCACTCACTCTGAGCTCCAGTTTTGGGGCAGAAGCTGTACAGGTGCCAGAAGCATACAGGGAGAAATTGAATTGTCTGGCTTCTGGGAAAGAGCTGGAAGGTCTGAGAGTATTGTTTTCTGTTAAGCCTTTCATTTTCCCAGCATGCAGACATTTCTGGGTCTCCATTAACCTGGCTAACACCCTTAGTCCTGCCCTGTTGATAACCTGAGACCTTGCCTCATCCAAATTGGGCCCATCCGAGCAGCTTTCAGTGGCCTGTCAATACAAAACTATACCAAAACTATACCTTGTTTTGGCTCATGTTGTGAACTTTCCTAAAATCTCTTAAAGGTACACAAACCCTAAACAATTAGCTTCTAACCTCAGATAGCCCTGTACTCCTTAAGCAGCCCCAAACCTAGAACTAGTAGCAGCCAGCCTTCGTTCACAGTTTAGCCCCTCCAGGTACCTCCAAGCCCAGTGCCAATGGAATATATTTGTGTGATATTTTGTGGTTCAGGAGAGGTGGCTCTGGGTAGGATGCAAGTAGCTGAACGTGGTCTGTGCTGGGGACGTTCCCAGTATAGGTCCCAGGGTTGGCATGTCTAGTGGCCCAAGTTGGAGTACCACTCAGCCACATCCACAAATGACACACCAAAAGGGCATACACAGCAGGCATCAAAGCCTTACTAAAGCAAATTCTGCTGTTTAGTGTCAGCCCTTGAACAACAGCTCCTACACTAAAGACATTGCCATACCTAACAATTCATCAGCCTGAGGGTCAGTCTGTTGCAATGATGTATAAACAGCAACTATGGCTCAACTGGCATTGGAAAGCAACACACACTGCACACAAAAATCACACTTGAAGAATTGGGCTCAGGTGACAAGGGAAATTTTGTCACTGGTCCCCACAGGACACCTACTACATAATGCCACTCTACTAAGACCAGGAGACATAGCAACTCTACCTAGTACATAAAAACCAAAGCAGAGAGGCAGCCAAAATGAAAAGACAATGAAACTTGTACCAAATGAAAAAAAGAAGAAGGCCACAGAAAAACAACTAAACAAAATAGAGATAAAGAATCTCTCTAGATGCAGAGTTCAAGACACTGTTTATAAGGATACTCAATGATCTCAGTTAGAACTTTAACAAATAGATAGAAAGCATTAAAATGGAGACAAAATTATAAAAGAAGAACCAGTTATAAATGAAAAATGCGATAACTAAAATAAACAATACATTACAGGGTATCAACAATAGATTAGATGAGGCAGAGAACTGAATCAGTAATTTAGAGATAAAGTAGCAGAAAACACTCAATCAGAACAGCAAAAAGAACAAAAAATTCAAAAAATAAGGATAGTTTAAGGGGCCTTTGATACATCAAGTGTACCAATATTTGTAATATAGTGGTACCAGAAGGAAAAAGAGGGAATGAGAAATTGAAATATATATATGAATAAATATCAATGAAAAACTTTCCTAATTTAGCAAAGAAAATAGATATATAGGCCCAGGAATCTCAGAGTTTTAGAAAAGATGTACCCAAAGACACTTAAATCAAGACACACCATAATTAAAATGGTAAAAATTAGATATGTTAAGGTATAGTCAAGAAGGCAGGATAGGTAAACAGTGTGCTCACATTCTCCCATGACCACATTAAAATTATAACTAAATTATAGAACAATCAAGTTGCAGAGCCACCTGAAGTCTAGCTTAATATAATGCCTATAAATAAGGATATAAAGAAGAAGCCACCTCGAAACTGGTAGCAGGGTGAAGACATGAAATGGACTTGTCCCTACCTAACTGCATGTGGTGGTTGAACATCGGGAGAAATAGTTCAGTCATAGAGGTCCTCTTGGAAGTGAGGGGCCCTAGCTTCAACCAATGTACCCCAGACCCACACTGGGCAGCTTAGCTCACCATTCCAGTGCCAGGAGCAGAGTTCCTACATAATCTGGCTGTAAAAGTCAGTGGGATTCTGACCATTTGGGGGAGACACAAAGATACTGGAAATCCAAAGGCATTGGCCTGATGAACTCCACTTTGCTGTACCCCATGACTCACTGAGATCTTGCCCTATCCAACTTGCAAATTGCCTATGGCAATGAAGTTGCCAGGCAACCAACCTGCACTCTTGGCAGATATTTCCATCTTGGCCTTGGGAGAAACTTTCGTTGGCAATCAACCCTAGCCAGAGAAGCAGTATCTCTTAAACAAATATCAGGGATCTGAGACCCTGGACGGTCTGAAATCTGGCACCAAAGCTGAATCTTCATTGATCCCATGAATGCTTTACTCAGGTGAGTCCCTGGAACCATGCTCCATCTACCTCGAGAATTGTGGGAGGCATATTCATGGCTGGGTAATAAGCTCCACCAAGCACTCTCAGAAGCAGGGTGTTTTAGCAACAATCAACTGGCCTTGGTTCGCAGCCCTCTGGAGACAATTCTCATGGTAGGCAACCAGCACCAGCCCAAGTTACAATATTTCTTTGAACACATCTTGGGTGTCTACAATCCCGAGGCAGGCAGCAGCTAGACTTGGTGTGATATGAGACTTTTGCAAGGGGCCACAGACTCAGCACTGGCACCAAACCTGAATCTGTATAGCTCAGGTAAAATCTTCTTGCTTTACTCTGGTGACTTCATGGAATCCCAACCCACCCAACTCACATACTACTTAAAGTCTCTTTCAGCTGCTGAGCCTTATTGACAACTAGTAGGCAGCCTCAATTTTAGAATTCCCTTAACCTTTTGCTAAGCTACACCAGACTTGATACTGGTGGCAGTCAGCCTCAGTTCATATCATGGCCTTTCCAACTTACATCCAGGTCTAACAGAGGAAGCCAACAAACTCAGATCCCTTTGTAGTTCTTACAAGGTACCCCCAAGTGGTCACAGGCAGCAGCTGACCTTTGCCTGCTCCAGATTGTCTCTCAAAGGCAGAATCAACACACCAGAGATTGGCATCAGACCACAACAGAACACCACCTTATTAACCTAAGCAGAAGGGTGGTCTCTTCAGGTACACAAGCTCACTAGGGCAAATCCTGTTCCTAGAGGTCAGCCCTCACACAGTGACTCATACTCTGCGGGCATGGCAAATCCACACAGCCAGTCATCCCAAGAGTCAACCCATATACTGATGTGCTACTAGCAATTAGGGTTTATTTTAGCTAGAACAGGAGAACACACCAAGAGCCCTGGCACAAGTGATTAGGGAGACTGCATCAGTGAGCTACACAAGGCACCTATAAAATAAGGCCACCTGGTCAAGACTAGGACATGTAGAAAATCTACATAATCCATGGGGGGAAAAAAAAACACAGTGAGGCAGCCATATTGAGAAAACAAGGAAATATATCTCAATAAATCGACAGGAGAAAACTCCAGAAAAAAAGAACTAAATGAAATGGAGGCAAACAATCTATCAGAAACAAAGTTCAAAATGCTGGTTATAAGGATGCTCAGTGAACTCAGGGAATGAATACGTGATCTCAATGAGAACTTCCACAAACTGATAGGAAGCATAAAAAAGAATATACAAACCATAGAAAAGAACCAGTCAGAAATGAATACAATAACTGAAATGAAGAATACACAAGAAGGAATCAACAGTAGATTAAATAAACAGAAGATCAAATAACCAATTTGGAAGACAAGGTAGCAGAACAGCAAAAAGAAAAAAAAAATAAGTGAGAATTTAAGGGATGTTTTTGACAAAATCAAGCATATCAACATTTGCATTATATGGCACCAGAGGAGCAGAGAGAGCACAACAAGCTGAGAATTTATTTGAAGAAATGGCTGAAAACTTCTCTAACCTGGCAAAGGAAATAGACATATAAGTCCAGGAAGTACAAAGAGTCACAAACAAAAGAAATTCAAAGAGGCCCACACCAGGACACATTATAATTAAAATGCAATGGTTAAAGACAAAGAGAGAATCTTAAAAGCAACAAGAGAAAAGCAATTAGTTATCTACAATGGAGCCCCTGTAAGACTATCAGCTTATTTCTCAACAGAAAATTTGCAGTCCAGATGGTATTGGCACCAAATATTCAAAGTGATGAAAAGCCAGGGCCTACAACCAAGACTAATCTACCCAGCAGGGGTATCAATTAAAACTGAAAGAGAAAAGAGTTTTTGAAACAGTAAAAAGCTAAAGGAATTTATCACCACCAAGCCAGTATTAACAAAATGGTTAAGAAACTTCTTTAAGAAGAAGTAGAGGGGAAAAACATGAATATGAATAACAAAATGTGAAGAATTATGTACCTATCAATAATCACTTTAAATGGTAATGAACTAAATGTTCCAATCAAAAGACATAGGGTAGCTAAATGAATAAGAAAACAAGAACCATATAAATGCTGTCTACTAAAGACCCACTTCAGATTGAAAGTCATACATAGACTGAAATTAAAGGGATGGAAAAAGATATTTTACTCAAATGGAAATAATAATAAAAAAAGCTAGGTAGCCATACTTACACCAGACAAAATAGACTTTAAAACAAAGGCTATACCAAGAGACCGAAAGGACTCAGTAATCACACTTCTTGGTATTTATCAGAAGAAACCCAAAACACTACAGCACTATTTCGAAGGGACATGTGCATCCATATGTGCAATCCATTCAATGCAGCATTATTTAATATATATATATGTATATATATATAACTCAGCCATAAAAAGAAACAACAGTCTTGCCATCCTGCAACAACATGGATAGGACCTAGAGGGTAGTTTTGCCTTTAGTGGAGTAAGTCAGACAGAGAAGAGAAATGTCATATCATTTCACTTATATGTGGAATCTAAAGAACACCTAAACAAACCAACAAAACATAAACAAATTCATAGATACAAACAACATTTTGATGGTTGCCAGATGGGAGGGGGTTAGGGGAATAAGTGAAAAAGTGGAAGGGCTTAAGAAGTACAAATTGGTAGTTAGAAAATAGTCATGGGTTGTAAAATACAGCATAGAGAATATAGTCAATAATATTGTAATAACTATGTATGGTGTCAGATGGGTACTATCACTTTCTAAGTTATATAAATGTCTAATCACTGTGTTACACACCTGAAACTAATATAATATGTTAACTGTAATTGAAAAATGAAAAGCTATTTTTAGGACATGGTTCCATATTGTAGTGGTTAGCATGTTTGCTTTATATGCAGAAGGTCTTGGATTTGTGCCCCAGTGCAGCCATGGTCCATGATCTATGGCCATGCCACCCTGAAAAAGCCCGATGTCTGATCTTGGAAACTAAGTAAGGTTAGGCCTGGTTAGTATTTGGATGGGAGAACGCCTAGAAAGACTAGGTGCTGTAGGCATAAATTATAATAAAAGTTATTTTTAAAAAGACAGGTAAGAAAAGAAAAATATATATAAAAATGACTACATCAAAATTAAAGTTTTGTGCTATGAGTGATATTATCAATAAAGTAAAAAGATAAGCTGCAGAATAAATGTGATAAAGGATTTATATCCCAATATAAATTGCCAAAAATATAAACAACACAAATATCCATCTACTGATAAATAGATAAATCAAGTGTGGCTTATCCATACAGAGGAATATTATTCAGCCATATAAAGGAATACTGACACATGCTACAACATGTTTGACCCTTGAAAATATTATGCTAAGTGAAAGATGCTAGCCACAAAGGGCCCTATATTTTCTAAATCCATTTATGAGAAATATATCAAATAAGAAAATTTATAGGGACAGACAGTAGATTGGGGGTAGCTTAGGAATGGAGGGTAGGAGATAGGAGGAAAATAGGAATTTAATGCTAATGTATATATATATATATATTTTTTTTCCTATGGGCAATGAAAATGTTCTAAAATTAGATTATGGTGATGGTTGCATAACCCTATGAATATGCTAAAAAATAATTTTAATTTTTAAATTGGTGAATGTAGGCTTGTGAATTATACCTCTCAATAAATTCAAAGCTGTTTTAAAAAACAATAAAAACAAAGAAAAATAGCAATAGGTATAGGTTGTTTCCCCAGTGACAAAATCATTTTATTTTTAGACCGAAGGTTCAGGAGAAAAGCAACTTGCACAAGGCACCACATTGAGCCAACGGCAAAGCAGGATCCCTAATATTTCTGCTTCGAAAAATTCACTGGGCCTCAGTGCCATTGGGAAATGTCTTTCTTTATGGTCTGACATTTTTTATGAAGCAGGTAGGAGGCTAAAGGCAGTGTCTTTTCCCCGCAGTCACAGTATTCTTCCTGACTGATGCATTTATCCAGAAGCATTTCATCAGTTGATATAAACTGAGGACACTATAACCTACCAGAAGTAGGCAATATCAATCTAAAACAAATCTATTTCCTAAACAATGGAACTACTAAAGGGTCCAAAAACCCGAGTAAGGTCTAAATTCCCTGAAAGGAGCATCAGCTAGAAGTTGCAAGGTTTTTAGACATGAAAAAAAAAGAAAGATTATATAAATATGTGATGGTCAGTTTATAGAAATGAGGACCCAGAACCCAGATTTCCCAGTCCTTAATTATGCTTCGCAGCCTAAGCAAGAGACTGAAACCAGAGTACAGAGGGCCAACTCTTTGGCCTTTGCTCTTAAATTAATACCCCTTCCTCCTAGGGAATATCCATTTTCTTCAAGAGCCACCTTGAAATCCCCATAAGGCTAGGGAGTAAAAAAGGAAAGAGAGATCCTCATCTCAGTTGCATATTTCCAGAACTTTCAAGCATCTTAATTTCAAAATCAGATTTCTCTCTCTCTCTCTCTCTCTCTCTCTCTCTCTCTCTCTCTCTCTCTCTCTCTCTCTCTCTGTCTCTCTCTGTCTCTCTATCTCATCCTACCACCACTGCCCAGCATGCTCACGCATCAGGGAGGAAAGATGGTGAAGGGGTTCAGGGGAGCTAAGTCTGAACAACAGGGTCATAGAGCGAGCATTTTAAAGGTTTCTAGGACAGATCTGAGATGATACAGAAGTCCCTGTCTTAAAGAGGAAGCATACAAGAAATAGAAGAATGTAAAGTATATTTATATTTTTGTTCTCAATACTGCACTCTAGGCTTAAAATGAAATTTAGTAATTGGATAAAATTTAGGGTTTTTTTTTTGTTTGTATGTTGGTTCTTTTATTTGTAGAAAGTTTGATTTTCAAAAAGTTTTGATGAAATATTTTCTCATAATACAAATAAGCAAATTACAGAATCATAGAGTGAAAATGGGATTCACCTTTGACAATCAATCACACTTGTATTAAATTACTTTTATGTAGAAGTTTAAAAAAATAATTCTGTTCTGGAAAATTTATCTTATATATTCTTGAGTAATAAGAACAAAGATTATTTTACAAGTAAAATAAATGGTAGCTTAATGATCTGTCATGTAATATTATCGAAATATTATTCCATTCCCACATTGCCTTTATTCTTTTAAGTCATAAAGCCTAGGTTCAATTTTCTCAGGATGGAGTGGGGAAAGGCATTATTTGATAATAAAAACTCAATGTATTTTTTAATTTACATTTAATTTTCAAGTATACTGGGTCTCTCCACTGTGAACTAATTTGTGCTGATATTTTCAGTAAGGTACCTCTACATTAATATCCAGTGACTTTTTCAGTTCAAATTTTATTTATTTATTTTTTAATGTTTACTCTTTTTTAGTTGTATTTTAATCATTATTTACATATAATAGACAATCAGTTTGCTTGTATTTAAATTGTACAAGTCAATGAACCTTTGTCATACAACAATACATTCATTTCAATTGTACAGCATACTGATTAGAGATCTATATAACTCACAAAGTGATCACCCCACTAAATCTAGTACCCCTTACATGCTTCACATAGAACATATGTAAAAAATATGATCCTTTGCTTTAAGTCTACATGATTGCATGTACTAAATATTTTTAGTATAAGAATATTTTCTATTCTGTACATTCTTAAATGCTCTATGTCAAAATACTATTGAACTCAGATTTTGTGTTGACTCCTAAAGGAATAGCTGTAATTTGTAAAGGAAATATGAAACTGGGAGGTAGAATTATTGTCATAAGAGTCACTCCTGGACTTACTCTCCATCTGGATTTAATTTTAGTCTGCCACTAACTTTCTGGTTGACTTTGGGGTGGTCACTTAATCATGTGAGTGTTTGTCTCTTGGGAAAAAAAAATTACATTATTTATTTTTAAAGATTTTTAATACCTTAAATACTATATTACCCAGATATTTAAATTGTCACCAAGACTGATGCACTCTCATTTCACATCTGCAATATAACAGTAATCTTCTAACTGGTCTCTGCTTGATATGCTGGTCCCCTCAATTCCTTTATTTCCATACTGCAATGGAAAGATGTTTCAAATATAAATCAGGTAATGTCACTCCTGTACTTTTCATAGCACTTAAAATCCTAACTCTTTAACATAGACTATAAAATCATATAGGAACTTTCCTCTAGACTTGGACATGTATTCCTTTCCCCATCTCAGACACATATACCTCTCTCAGTTCCTTAAATATAAAAAGTTAACCCCTGCTTATATCCTTGGCAAATGTTTTTTCCTCAGCCTGAAACACTTTCCCGAGATCTTTACAAGATTGACTTTTAGTTATTCAGAACTCAGTTCAAATATTACCTACTCAGAGAGGCCTTCCATAATATCCTTTCTAGAAAAGAGCACCACCTGACTCTAAACCTCTTTATCACAGAACCCCCTGTTCATCTTCTTCTGAGCACTTTGCCACACTATAATTAAGGAATGCATTTAATGACTTAAATAATGCCTGCCTCCCCCACTAGAATGTACATTCGTGTAAGCCAAAGTGGCTTGTTTACTAATGTTTCAACAGTGCCTAGAAAGGGTGCTTTGAACAAAGTAAATGCTTAATAAATATTTCCTGAACTGATGAATTTGAACGTTTTAGTATTGCTGTCTTTTGTAGGGAAAAGAATATAAATCAGTTTTATTTAGAATGAAAACAAATACAAATCATTAAAAAATCAACACTTTAAAATTAATGTTTGTACTCTTAATGTTCATTATTGATGTTTTTAGCTGCAAGTCCTATTATTTGAATGCTGCTTGTTTCAAACTGCCATTCAGAAAATATAAACACTTTGCATTTTAGATTAGTGGAGATTTAAAGCATATAATAAAATGCTATAAACTTTAGTAGAGCAAAATCTACATTTATTTATAGTAAGTCATTGATGATATGCCATGTATTTTTTCTTAATTATACCCCTAATTTATTGCTTCTAAAGTATTTACACTCTACTAATTTTCTTAATATTTCATTTTTGGAATGCTAAGAAAATATGTCATTGAAACTGAATACCTTCTAATATTCAATGTGCTCTGATAAACTTAGAATATTTTAATCCTATTCTTAACTCCTATAAAAATAAACTCCAAACATATCTTAATTACTCATCATTTCTTATAACAATATATATATAAATAAAGACTGTATATGTATAATAAAACATATTTATATGATATTATATGTAACTATAAATATATAACAAAACATTGTATGTAGTTCTAAGAAATGACATGTTTGATATGTTTTTTTGAGATTTATGGATAATTGCATTTTATAAAGGTTATATATGCACTTTAAAATAATGAGTGTTTTTTGCTGGAGTTTATAAAAGTTAATTAGATTAAGAAGATTAAGTTTATCATTGTATTTTGAATTCTATATCTTTACTGATATTTCAGTGTTTTCCCGATCTCTTTTATGATCAAAGCTACACTTATATTCATATGTTTTAAACTAATTTCTTCTTAAAGAAACAAAACATTTTACTTCAAAAATCTGTCCTAAAATACACAACCAGATACATCAAAGACTATAGGATCGTTTTATCCATGGCTGACTTTATTTTTTTTTTACCTAATCCCCATAGGTTACTGACTTCTAACCTTCTAAGAAAAACCATGATTATAGGGTTTCATTTATATGAAAATAAAAACAAAGCCAACTGTTGTGTGTGTATGTGTGTCTCAAAAGATGAATCCAAAACTGTAAAAGTTCATCTAGGCATAAGAGAATGAAGACACAGAAATTAGTGGGATATTAACATTTCGTATTTCTTTTTTATATTTCTATATTTTACATTAAAATTATTTTAAAAGGAAAATAAAAATAAAACATAAACATAAATGAAAGTTTATGTAAATTGTGTGTAGGAGAAATATTTTTAAGCATAACATCAAGGGTAAGGATGGCACTGATGTTTGTCATTTGAATACCCTGAAAAAAAAATAAAAATAACATAAAAGGAGTGAAAATAATAGAAAAATAATTTTTTTTTAATTGAAAAGCCAATAGAAAATTGGGAAAAAATTTTCCCTATGATATGACAAAGGATATTTCCTTGATGTATTCAGTGTTCTTTCAAATCAGTAAAAACAACAAACACCCCAAGCTAGACTATAATATTTGATTGTAGTTCTCTGTTTCAGTTACCGCTTTATCTACAGGTCCTAACCCACAGTACATATTTAAAAAGTATTTTATATAAACAACTTTTTAAACAGGTACAGAAAATGAACCCTTAAACATATAGAAGTGTTCAAACTTAATAAAAATTAAATTAAATAAAAATTTAAAAAATGATTCTTCTGCCTAGGTTATCTGTTCATCTTCTGTGTAGTAGGAAATTCCTCAAGCTGTAGATATAGACCAATTATCTCATCTCTGAAGTCTGTACTATTTCTCTATCCACATCATTTTCAGTGCTATCAGTCACTTTATATATTATCTTGTCATTGAGTTTATTTTGTTGTGTTATAAATTGAGGTGTCTTTGTCTTCCCAAACTGGACTCAATTCTAAAGGACAAGGAATTTTTTTAAACTAAATTGAGGTTTAATTGATATATAGCATTGTATTACTTTCAGGTGTACAGTATAATGATTCTATATTTGTATATATTGTGAAATAATCAGAAATATCTTATTTACACAGGCATTTCTAATACCCAGCAGCTTAAAGATTACAGTAGATGCTCAATATTCATTGTATTGAGTGAGACAGTTATACAAAAATTAAATAAAAATTTTAATATTCATTTGCAAAGGAAATCAAAATGAATTAATCTTAATTATCACAGTATGTTAGTTTATTTTTTAAAGTAAATTTTCTCTTTTTAAAATTTTATTAGTCTTTATTCAAAGTTAAGGTTTTTAAATTTAGTACTAAATTTTTCAAGCCATATTATGTTCAATAGTATATTAGATTAATTACACTAAATATATTCTCGCTATTATCAAGAAAGATTTATCCTCCCTAGAATCTGTTCTCTGGTTTTACTAGAGTAAGAATGACAATGATAGCAGTATTAGTAAGTTTTATCTTTTTATGACTTGCCATGTGTATCTTGGAGTATTTGTTACAATTTAACATGATGAAGTCTTCAACAAAACCTTGCAGTTTTAAGAAAAAAATGTCAATAAGGTTTTCCTATCAATAATTACTCTGTGAGTTATCACATATTTGTGAGGGGCTCAAGGTCCTAAATTGTGGTTCTTTATTACAACAGTTAACTTTTTTTGTCACAGTCTCACTATGTACCTTTTACCTCAGTCTTTTCAAGTCTGATTTTATCACAAAAATGCAAAAGGATTAGTCCTCCTTTGAGAGTGAGAAAAAAAAAGTACATATATACTTAAAGGAAATCAATCTTGTCTTATTTTCTAGAGAAGAAAGTGCATATTTACTGTGAAATAAACATTGTGTAATATTTCACATAATTTTAAATGTAAAATGCCTATTAATGTCAGTTATAAATAGTACAGAAGAAATTAGACACATAGCTCCATATTTTATTCTGGTCATTCATTTGACTGGCTTCCTATATGATTTATTTGTGACTTTTCTTTCATATTTCAGATTAAAGTAGATTTTATATTGGTTTAACATTAACATATTTCCAAATTTTCTATTTGTTTTCTGTTATTTCGTTTTATATTTTTTTTTGTATTTTAAAAAGACCTTGGCTTTCATATAGTGCATAACAAGACATTTAAATCTTATTAAGTCATTAATATAAATAGTATATTTTAGGTACTCGGATGAGAAATTCTCTACACATTGTCAATTTAGTGAATTAATGTACATCCTGTACTTACCTCGAATCATTTTGGTTATAACTCAACTTATGAAGCCTTAGAAGTGTAAATTATGTGTATTTATTAGGTACTTAAATCAATATGCCAAGATGATGGGGAAATGCCTATTTGTACTATAAAGCAGCTCTCAAATATTATTTCAATGAATTTATGGAAACTTATTTAAACCTACATGTCAAATTTTCTTTTAAATAAACACAAATTTAATATTAGGGGGAAAAAACTGCCTGGTCAAATGTGATTGGAATTTAGCCAGAATGAAAACTCTAAATTATTTTTTAAATATATTTTTCTTCTTTTATTTTTAAATTAAAATTTACATTTGATATTATTTTATATTACTTTCAGGTGTAGAGCATAGTGGTAGACATTTATTTAATTTACATAGTGATTTCCCTAGATTAGTCTAGTACCTACTTGGAACTATACGTACTTAGTACCATATTATTAAATTCATTTCCTATGCTGTACTTCACATACCTGTGCCTATTTCGTATCTACTAATTTGTACTTCTTAATTCCTTTACCCTTTTCACGTAGCCCCCTCCCATCAGGCAACCAACATTTGGTTTTCTGTATCTATTAGTTAGTTTTAGTTTAGTTTGTTTGTTTATTTCGTTCTTTATATTCTACATATAAGTGAGATCATCCAGTATTTATTTTTCTCCACCTGACATTACACTTAGCATTATAAGTTCTAAGTCTATTCATGTCATTGCAAATGGTAAGATTTCATATTTTATGGCTTAGTAATATTCCATTGTATGTATAAAACATAACTTCTTTATCTACTCATCAGTTGATGAGCATTTAGATTGCTTCTATATCTTGGCTATTATGAATGACACTGCCATGAAAATAAGGATGCATAGGTCTTTATGAATTATTGTTTTGGTTTTCTTTGGATAAATACCCAGAAGTGCAATTGCTAGGTCAAAAAGTATGTCGATTTTTAATTTTTAAGGAACTTCCAGACTGTTTTCCATAATGGCAATCCTACCAACAGTGTACGAGAGCTCCCTTTTCCTTACATCCTCACTGACACTTGTTTTCTGAGTTATCGATAATAGCCAATCTGACAGGTGTGAAGTGATATCTCATTGTGGTTTTAATTTGTATTTCTCTGACGTTTAGTGACCATGAGCATCTTTTCATGTCTATTGGCCACCTGTATTTCCTCTTTGAAGAAATGCCTGTGAAGGTCCACTATCCAATTTTAATTCTTTGTAAATTTGAATTCTTTGTAAATTTTAAATATTAACCACTTATCAGATATTTAATTGGTAAATATTTCTCCAATTCAGTAGGTTGACTTTTTGTTTTTTAAAAATATTTTTAATATTTATATCCATAAATTATTTATTTTTCAATTATAGTTGATGTTCAATATTATTTTATATTAGTTTTAACTGTACAACAGTGATTAGACATTTATAAAATTTACAAAAAATTCCCCCTAATTAGTCTAGTACCCACCTGGAACTACCCATAGTTACTACAATATCATTGACTATATTCCCTATGCTGTAATTTACATCCTCATGACTTTTGTAACTACCAATTTGTAGTTCTTAATCCTTTCACATTTTTCATCCAGCTCCCCAACATCTCTCCAATCCAGCAACCATCAGTTTGTTCTCTGTATCTACGAGTCTTTTTCTGTTTTGTTTGTTTCTTCACTTTAGATTCCACATATAAGCAAAATCACATGATATTTCTTTCTCTGATTGGCTTATTTTATTTAGCTTAATAGTATCTAAGTCTATCCATGTTGTCACAAATGGTAAGATTTCATTCATTTTTTATGGCTAAATAATATTCCATTCTACCACTTCTTTTCTACCTGATTAATTATTGATGAACACTTAGGTTGTTTCTATAACCTGGCCACTATAAACAACACTGCAATGAACATAAGGGTACACATATTTTTTTTGAGTTAGTGTTGAATATTTCTCTGGATAAGTATCCAGAAGTAGAATTTCTGGATCATAATATAGTTATGCTTCAATTTTTTGAGGAAACTCCATACTGCTTTCCACATGGCTGTACAAATTTGCAATCCCATCAACAGTGTATGAGGTTCCCTTTTCGCCACATCTTCACTTGCTGTTTTTTGATTTATTGATGATAGCCATTCTGACAAGTGTGAGGTGATATCTCATTGTGGTTTTAATTTGCATTTCTCTAATGATTAGTGACCTTAAGCATCTTTTCATATGCCTATTGAGCATCTCTATTTCTTCTTTGGAGAAATACCTATTCAGGTCTTCTGCTCATTTTTTAATTGGACTGTTTGTTTTATTGGTGTTGAGTTGTATAAGTTCTTTATAAATTTTGGATATTTACTCCTTGCCAGCTGTATCATAGGTAAATATCTTCTCCCATTTAGCAGGTTGTCTTTTCATTTTTTTAATCATTTCCTTTATTATGCTAAAATTTTTAGTTTGGTGAATCCCATTTATTTATTTTATCTTTGTTTTCCTTTCTTGAGGAGACATATCAGAAAAATATTACTAAGAGGAATATCAAAGAGTTTACTACTTATATTTTCTTCTAGGAGATCTATAGTTTCATTTCTTGCACTCAAGTCTTTAATCCTTTTTGAGTTTATTCTTGTATATGGTGTAAGAAGGTAGTTTTTTTTGCATGTATCTGTCCAGTTTTCCTAACACCATTTATTTGAGGAGATTATCTTTACCCCATTGGATATTCTTGCCTATTTTGTCACAGATCTGATGACCGCATAGGCATAGATTTATTTCTGGGCTGTCCATACTGTTCCATTGATCTATGTGTCTGTTTTTAAGCTATACCATGTTGCTTTGATTACTACAGCCTCATAGTATAGTTTGATATCAAGTCGAGTAAAATGTCCAAATATGTTGTTCTTTCTCTAGATTGCTGTGGCTATGCAGGGTCTTTTATGGTTTCATATAAATTTTAGAATTATTTGTTTTAGTTCTGTGAAAAAATACCATTGTTATTTTGATAGATATTCCATTGAATATATAGATTACTTTGGGTGACATAGACATTTTAAGTGTTAATTCTTCAATCCATGAGCACTGTATATGCTTCCACTTATTCTTTCTTCTTAGATTTCTTTCTTCAATGACATAATTTCCTGAGTACAGATCTATGTATTAGGTTGATTTAGTACGTCTCCCAGTCTTGACAGGGTAGTCTTATGTGGTAGTTGTTTTTGTGTGGCCCAGTGGCATGGTCTCCCTGATCACCTGCAGCAAGTGCTCCAGGTGTGTCATTTTTGTGGGCTGTGCGTTACCTTCTGTTGTAGTTGGGCCTTGATTACTCTTCTCACATCAGTGGATGGGATTGACTCTCAAGCTGACTGGCCATGAGGATTGGCCACTCAGAGGGTATTATCAGCTTTATGGGAGCTGACCCCATAAATTGGGATTCACACCCAGTGGGCTCATGTGCCTGTTGAGACTGCCTTTTGGCTGTGCCACTTTTGAGGCTAATCAGTTGGTGCTCTGTTACCATCTGATGCTTCTGGGTTTTTGTTTGTTTCTAAGGCCTTTTGGGAGGGGCTGCCATTGAATCCAAGTTCAGCCATTGCCTGTTACTGGTCAGGGACTTCCTGATAGAAGCTACAAAGCTATCCATAATTGGTTGCTGCTCATGCAGGACTTAGAGTCATTTGGGAGAGGCCACGATGTGAACTGAGGCCAACTGTCACCAGTAGCAGGCCTGGGACTGCTCAGAAAAAGGCCTAGGGCACCCAAGCCTGAGGTGGCCTTCTGGCTGCCTGTAAGACTCAACAGCTGAAATAATCTCAAATACTGGGTGAGGCAGGGTCCAAGGTTTCACCAGTGTGGGGAAGTCGTGTGTCCCCAGGTTGGTGAATATTCAGATATGATGCCAGTACTAAACTTGTGGCTACTCACAGAAGTTTCAGATCACATTGAGGTCAGTAATTGCCTGCCTTGGGTCTGTAGATACCTGAAATTTGTTTAATAAATACTTCAGCTTAGGCCACCTGTCACCAAAAGTGACTCCAGAGGTGCAATACCTGAGACCTCTTGATTCGTGCTGACAGAGCCTCCTTCCAAGGACTCAGGAAAATGCACAAATTTGGTGGGTCTGCATGTCAGGGAATCACCAAAGCAGAACAACCAGATTTCACAATAATTTGTCTTGGCAATTATTTCTTGAATATGACACAAAAGACACAGGAAACTAAAGAAAAAATAAACAAGTGGGAATACATCAACCTAAAAAACTTCTGCACAACAAAGAAAATATCAGTAAAATTAAAAAGTAATCTATGGAATGAGTCAATGTTTTCAAACCATGTAACTGTTAAGGGCTAATAACCACAATATTTAAGTAACTCACACTACTTAATGGCAAATAATAATAATAATAATAATAATAATAATAATAATACAATTAAAAATGAATAAAGAATCTAAATGGACATTTTTTAAAAGAAGTCATGCTAATGGTTAACAGGAATATGAAAATCAACATCACTAATCATTAGGAAAATGCAAATAAAAATTACAATGACATATCACCTCATACCTGTTAGGATAGCTATTATAAAAACACAAGAGATAAGTATTTGGGTAGGATTGGAGAAAATGGCATCCTTGTATACTATCAGTGAGAATATAAATTGATATAGTCATTATTAAAAACAATGTTAAGGTTCCTGAGAATATTTAAAAAAATAGAACTATCATATGATCTAGCAATCCCATTTCTGAGTATATGTCCAAAGGAAATTAAATCAGTATCTCCAATAGATATTTGCACTCCCATGTTCATTGCAGCATTATTCACAATAGCCAAGATAAAATCAAAATGTCTGCTAATTGATGAATGGATAAAGAAAACATGGTATATATTGTTAGGTTCACTGAAGAAGGAACGCACAAGGCCGAAGGGGTTAAGCAAGATTTATCTTAGCAGAGTGGCAGCTGGGCTAAGCCAAAGTGGTGTAGACCCAAATGTGAGGGAAAATATATGGGGCTTGAAGCAACTTTTTTGGTAGGAATATTTGAGCGGGGAGATAAATCATCGGGGAAGGGAGGAGAATCCAGTGAAATGGAAGGAGAGCATGCAGCATTGACAACCCAGATACAAGGTCAGGTTTCCAAACAAAGGTAAGAGAGGTGTCTGGTTTGCACACTATGGAGAGTAGAGATAGGGCTCTCCTGTATCTAATACATCCAAATGAAGAAATATGGTATGTTGGAATACTAAGCATCTTACCACTTGCATCAATATGAATGAATCTAAAAGACATTATGCTAAGTGAAATAAGCCAGACACAGAAAGGCAAGTTTGTATGATCTCACAAATATGTGGAATCTTAAAGAGTCAAACTCAAAAAAGCAGAGAGTAGGATGGTGATTGCCAAGGTCTAGAGGAAGCAGAAGTGAGGAGATTTTGGTCAAAAGATACAAACTTTCAGTGGTAAGATGAATAAGGTATGAGGATCTAATAATAGAATGGTAATTATAATGAAAAAATACTGTATTATGTAAAAATTTGCTAGGATGGTAGATATTAATTATACTCACCAAAACAAAAAAGTAACTTATTTTTCAGTGTACACAAAGTCATTACACTGTAACCTTTTTAAAAGTCGCATTGTACAACCTAAATATATGCAATTTTTGTCAATTAAGTCACTGTAAAACTGGAAAAATATAATTTTCCCTTGACCTGTAATAGGCGTACATTTTTAGTTGTTTGTTTTTAAAGTTTTTTCTATGTCACATAGAAGTTTTTGGAAATGTTTGCTATATGGTCACTTAATTTATAGCTTATTCATTTTTATTTTTGATGACAGTCTTAGGAGTCCCAGTCTCATTCCAATATAATAAATACTCATCTTCAATTGTCTAGTATTTTAGTAATTTAAATCAACAATAATTTATTTTTGTTTGAGGAAGGATATAAGTTTATTTTTGACCAAATTATTAGGTAGCTGCACCAGCAACATTTATGTAATTATATTAACAATCCTAACAGATTTGAAATGCCAGCTAAAACTAATTATATATATTTGGGTTTCATTCCAAAATTTCTGTTTTATTTTATGAATTCCTTCATTCAGGCAACTTACCATATTTTTGTAATTACAATACATTTACAAAAATAAAGACATTTTCCCCCTTATTACTTTCCATTATGAAGAATTTTTTTCTGGAATATTATTAAATATTCAAAAAAATATTCGACTTTATCGAAATATAACAATTAGTTGCTTATATTTATATTGTACAATTCAATGAGTTTTTTCAATTAAGTTGTCATACAATAATATACCAGATTCAGATGTATAGCACAGTGATCAGAGATCCACATGACTGACAAAGAAATCACCCCACTAAAACTACAACCACACCTCCCCTTACATATTTATTGCATTATTAACCATATTCCCCATGCTACACTCCATCTCCATGTCTATTCTGCAACTATCCATTTGTACATCTACATCTGAATCTCTTGGCCTTTTTTTTTTTTTTTTGGTCCCCCAACCCTTCTCCCATATAGTAGTCCTGAAAATATTTTTCGTATCTGAGTTTATTTCTGTTTTTATTTTTGCTTATTTTGTTCTTTAAATTCCTCATGTACATGAAAACATGTGATATTTGTCTTTCTCTATCTGACCCATTTCATTCAGCGCAACACCCTCTAGGTCCATCAAGGGAATATCTTTTTCCATCCCCTTCCTTTCAGTCAGTGTGAGTCTTTTAATCTGAAGTGAGTCTCCTGTAGGCAGCCTAGGTAGGGGTCTTATTTTCTTATCCATTCAGCCACTCTATCTGTTGGTGGGAACACTTAATTCTTTTCCATTCGAGGCACTTGTTGACAGGAATGTAGTTATTACCATTCTTTATTGCTGTTTTGAATACATGTTTTTTTCTTCTTAAAGAAGCCCCTCCAACATTTCCTGTGATACTGGCTTGGTGTTGACAAATTCCTTTAGCTTATTTTGTCTGGGAAGCTCTTTAGCTTTGCTGGATAAAGTAATCTTAGTTGCAGAGCTTGGGTTTTCATCACTTTGAATATTTTGTGCCAAGTCCTTCTGACCTGCATAGTTTCTTTTGAGAAATCAGCTGCTAGTCTTATGGGTGCTCACTTGTTGCTTTTCTCTTGCTGCTTTTAAAATTCTCTCTTTGTATATAACCTTTGGCATTTTAATGATGGTTTTGGTGTGGGCCTCTTTGGGTTCCTGGTTTCTGAGACTCTCCAAGCTTCCTGGGGGGTTATGTTTATTTTCTTCACCAGGTGAGGGAATTTTTCCATCATTATCTCTTCAAATAGTTCTTCAACATACTTTTTCCCCCAGTACCCTTATGACACATATTTTTACCTTTAATAGTGTTGTATAGACTCCTTAAAATATTATTATAGTCTTGGCTTCTTTTTCTGATTGAATGCCCTTGGCTTCCCCATCCTCTATATAGGTCACTTGATCCTCTTCTTTATTCACTCTGTTTATTCCATTTAGTATACTTTTCATCTCAGATAATATGTTCTTCATTTCTGACCATTTCCCTTTTATAATTTTCGTTTCCATTCTTATGTTTTTTTTTTAAATCTCTTTGCTAAAGTTCTCACTGAATTCATCTACATTTCTCATAAGTTCATTGAGCATCTTCATAACCTGTGTTTTGAACTCTGCATCTGTTAGATTGCTTGATTCTATTATTTCTGGATCTCTGTTATTTTCTTTCATATGGTTTTTGCTTCTTTTCCTTCCCATTTTGGCTGCCTTTCTGTGTCTGTTTTTATGTACTAAGCGAAGCTCCTATGTCTCCTGGTCTTATTAGTGTGGCTTTGTGTAGTAGGTGTTCAGCGGCACAGTCCTGAGAGGGGTTCAGCTACGGGCCTAATTTAGCCCAAGCCTGTGCTCCTCTGGAAAACAATCCACACATGCTGTACTGATACTTAGCACAAGAAACCATGGTCAGCTGCCACCAGTCTGAGTCTTTGCACTGATCAGCAAGCAGCACCTGACACACATGTCCATGACTTGAGTGGCTGCGAGTTGGGGGATAGAATTTCAGGGAATCTTCTGGGCAGAGTGACCTCTGTTATCCAGCCTGATGAGGTCTCCACTAGGGTGGCACTGAGTCCATGCACTCAGAGGGTGGAGGGCTCAACAGAGGAACAATGGATACCACCTGCATTTCTGTACAGAGTGAGTCTTGCCTCTGGCCCTCATTCCCACAACTCAATGTCCCCCTGAAGTCTCTGGTGACCCCTGCACAGCTGAACCAGCACTTGTCCTGAGAGCAAGTAGGTCCTTCACCATGAAAGTCCGCTCATGGGCACAGTCCCTTTAAGAGGCTTCTGCAGTTGCCGGCTGCCGTTGCTGTGACCTCTGTCCCACTCAGGCTCTCCAGCTCAGGCAGCCTCAGGTCCTCACCCTGTCCTACCCACTCCCATCGCAGGGTGATTTCTTATTTCTCTCTCTAGTTGTAGGGCATGTCCGTCTAGTTCCAGGCAATTTTCCTTGCTGTTTGCTCTTTTTTTCTGTCACAACTTTAATTTAGTCACCAGGGGAATGAACAGAGCCTCTATCATCTATGCAATTTATTTTTCTCTCTATGCAGATTTTTTTTTAACCTGGAGAACCTCATACATTTTTCTTGGTGAACATAGATTATTTTTGAGATTGCATTTTTATATTGCAAACTTTTCCAATTTTTGCTAGAAAACATATAAATTTTCAATGAAAACGTAATCCAAATTTTCAACTTAATTTGCATAATTCTTAATATTTATATTCCTTTGTATTTGTGGTTATATATCAATGCTTCTATTTTCCTCCATAGTCTGTAGGTATTGATCTTATAAACACATTACATGGGTATGATGAGTTAAGGGGATGTATTTTTTTTTATATGGACACTTTTAGTTATGTAACATTTTCTTTCTCCTGTCCTTTTATCCTTCTCCTCTCTCTCATGTTAGGCACTGTATAGGAACCATCTTTCACCATCTTAGTATTTGTTTATCCTGATATGTACTCAAGGTACAGAATCTGACTCTGTTTGATCTTCTTTTTTTTATCTTTTGAGTTGGAGAAATGTCTTCCTGTGTCCTTGTCTGTCTCTTTGTAAAAGATGCCCTGGAGAGTCAGGATTGCACTCTTGTTTTGTGGTGGCCCAGAAATGTTGGTAAATACAAAGATATAACAAACAAAGAAAAAACATGATTTGCAGTCTTTCTTATTTGTTAATCACATTGCCCCACATCCCCCAACCCACCACCATTTTTAAATCTAAGTGGTCATTTTTGTCAGTCCCTTGGAGGTAGGTAGAATTCAGCTTCTACATTCTTATCTTTCCCAGAAGTCTTACTTCTCTTCAGTTTGCAAATGTTCAAGTTAACATAATGACATTTAATGCTCTTGTTTACATGTAATGCTAATTTCTGGCATCATTTACTATGACTTCTTCCCTGTCTTCAACCCTTTCAAAATCATTCATAACACACACACACACACACACACACACACACACACACACTACACTCTTCTTGCAGATTTACATCACTTACCAGTCAATTAAAATGTAAAGACTATACTTCATATTCTCTGTGATTTTAGAATTGTTTTCACATTAATGTCTTGTTTTGGGACTGTAATGCTTCCTCTTTATTCCCCTGTTTTCTCTGCATGTCATTATCCTATATTTCATTTAAGACCTAATTCAAACATAAACTTCTCTGATAAATCTATATTGTTTTTCCGTGTGCCTTTTTAACTGTTCAATTTACAAACTGAGATTTCTCTCATCACATTATTGTTGGTTGCATTTGCTCTGTCTACCCAGTTATATAAGCAACTTAGGCTAGGTAATCAGTCAGGTCTTACTCATAGTTGCACTCTAGTTGTTAGCACAGAAAAGGTACTCAATATTTTTCAATAGGTATTTTCAGATTATGATAAATTTCAATTTCAGTGCAAACATAAGCAATGTTTAAAATGTGTGTGAATTGCTTCTCGGCCTTTTGACTAAGATCAAGTGTAGTATCTTTTCTTATCAGTTTAATAAAATGTGTGTGAAGGTAACATGATTAGTCAAGTGTGACTCATAAAAATAATTAGTTTCTGCTTTTGACATTAGAACTAATACTTAGAATTTATGTATTATCATATATACTTTCCAGAAGTGAAGCTAAGCACAAATAGTTCCAGATTTAATATTAATTGTGTTGCAGCTAGTACTTGCTGTCCCCGAATTTATACTACTTACATAATGGGAAGAGTGTTCAAGCATCCCTCCCTCCAAGTTTGTTTTTAAAAAGTAACCACAACTCTATTCTCGAAGTTGGTAAAAGCAGAGTTCACTTCCTCCCAGGTCAGCACTGAAATTACAACCAAATTATAGAATAATTAACATGGCAAATCACCTGAAGTCCAGCTGATCATAACACATACGTCTGATAATATGAAGAAGAGCCACATTGAAGCTGGTAAGAGGGGTACAGTCACAAATTGGGCTGAGTCTGCATCTGCAGGTGGTGGAGGAACACCAGGAGAGTGAGGCTGCAGAGCCTCCCCATGAAGGATAGAGAGGGCCCTAGTCTCATTTGGGGTATCCCTAGCCCAGGGTCCCAGCCCAGGGAAGAGGAGTTTCCAATAGGTCTGACTGTAAAAACCAGAGAGCATTCCAACTGTCGAGTGAGATGAAAGAAGACCAAAACTGTAAATACCCCTTTGAAGGGCCCCCACACAGACTCTCTTACCTGCAGACACTCACCATGGTACTGGCAGTGGGTCAGAGACTCACTCAAGATTCTTACAGGGAAAGACTGCATGTTCTGGTGCCAAAATGAGGGCTGGATGGGCAGCCACCAATGAACCTAAGTCAAACCCCTCTATGGGGCAATCTACAGACCACTCCAGCTTACCCTAGTAGATCCCTCCCAGGCTGCCAATATGGAAGCCCTGGTTTGAGGAGATCAGCCTGCTCCACCAAACCTGCAGATTGCCTAGGGCTTTTGTTGCTTGGTGGCTGCCACACCCTGTACCATTTCAGGGTCAGGCTTCATAAATGACAGTCAACACTGAGCGTGCATTTCAGAGACAGTTTTAGGCAGATCACTGCAGCCAACATGAACTTGGGCAGATCTTGGGGATCTATGCGCTAGTCCCAGAAAGTAGCTGGTCTTGCTATAATCTGTGACTTTTGTGGGAATACGTGAATGGTTATAGGATTTGCAAGTAAGAGGCTGTATTGATCTGATGGCCATTGTCTACCTGAGATCCTGTCATACCATACCCACAAATTGCCCCAGGTGGCCCATTGACAGTCAACTACTACTGCCTTGCACCTCCCCTAGGTCTCCCAATACACACAAGGCAACAAACGTTGGCTAGCACAGGGCTGGCACTGCAAAGAAATCAGTAGCAGACAGACCTCTGCTGCCTTCAAGAGTTGTAATATCCTGTGGGGAGATCACAGGGGTCTCTGGGACTGCCCTAGGCAGCAGCTTGTCTCACTCTGATCTGTGACTACAGCAGAAATACACAGGCACGGAAGTTGCAGCAAAACTGAGGCTGTGTTGGCCTTATGGTCCTTGACTCCCTGAGAACCTGCCCCATCCAACACACAAAGTGCCTGCCAAACGTTGACAGGCATTTGCCCTTGCTCTGGGATGGTGCATTTTGTGCAGTCAACAGATCTCAGCCAGTAAAGTGAACAAAGTTCAGGGTATACAGTGATGAGAAGATCACTGCTGCCAGTATGAGATACAGAATCGCTTGGGCAGATTGCAGGGGGTTTGTGGCCCCATCACAAATGACAGTAGTTTCATGCAGTGATATTTGACTTTGGCGGGAGCCCACAGTCCAAGAGCTAACAACAAATCTGGTGCTGTGTAGGTCTGATGGTCCCATGCCTCACTGAGATGATGCCCCACCTAACCCACAAATTACCTGTGGCAAGTCTGCTCCCAGGCAACTCGGTCCCATCTTTTCTTTTCCATGGGTCACAAATTCAACAGCAAACAACAGCACTCAGTTTCATGTGCAGCACACACAAAGCCAGTTCATCAGGGAGAAGCATTAGCTGGCAGGCAACAAACTCATGCTTCAGTAATTCTTAAACAAAACTTGGGTCATTGAAGCCCTGAGGTGGGCAGAAGCTGACCTTGCCATAATTGGAAACTTATACAGAGAGGCAGGTAAACTGACACTACAATGGCAGGGGGAAATTTACTCAATAGATCAAGGAGAATCACAGGGTCCCTGCACTTCCCAACACACAGATCACTGAGACACTCTTCCAGTTTCAGAGATTTGCAGGCAACTGACATGCAGTGTCAGTCCTGGAGGAGCACTGGTTCTTCTGCTAAACTGCCCTAGATCAGACACAAGGACAACCAGACAGCTGCCTACAATGTTGTCTCTTTCACTTACCTGTAGAACCAGTAGAGGCAACGACCATCTGTGGATTGCTTTGTAACTCCTATCAGATAGCCTCGATCAATCAAAGGGAGCAGATGACTTTGGCTTACTGGGGACCTTCTCTCAAGGGGCCACAAAACCAGTGCACACAGAGGCTGGAACTAAACCACAACAGAGCAACCCCTGACTAGTCCCATAAGTAGTACACACAAAAGGTGCTTGCAACAAGTATACAAGCCAGCTAGGTCAAATCCCACTCGGTGGGGTCAGCCCTCACATAGCAACATTTACCCTGTGGATGCAGCCCATTCTCACAATTAGTCAGTCTGAATATTAATCCCATCCAATGATGTACTAACAACAATAAAGGCTTAGCTACAACAGAAGATCACACACAACCTACACAAAGATCAAGTCCAGAGGCCCTGTCAGAGGAGATCAAGGTGGGTGTGCCACTGAGCCAAAGAGGACACCTTTTACATAAGACCATCTGGCCAAGTCTGAGAAATTAAACAAATATTCATAAAACATAGAAATGAATACAGAGGGACTAATAAATGAGAAAACAAAGAAACATACCACAAATGAAACAACAGGAAAAAACTCCAGAAAACACACTAAATGAAATGGAGGCAAGCACCGTACCAGAGACAGAGTTCAAAATAATGGTTCTAAAGATGCTCAATGAACTTAGGAGGAGAATGGATGAGCACAATGAGAACCTCAACAGAGAGATAGGAAGCATAATAAGGACATATAAACCAAAAAACAATAACAAGACAGAAATGAAGAATATGATAACTGAAATGAAGAATATGAAATGAAGGATTCAACAGTAGATTGGACGAAGCGGAAGACCGAATCATCAAACTGGGAAACAAGGTAACAGAATACATGCAATCAGAGCAACAAAAAGAAAAAAAAATAATTAAAAAAAATATATATATATATATAGATAGATAGATAGATAGATAGATAGATAGATAGTTTAAGAGACCTCTGGGACAAAATGAAATGTAACAATATCAGCAACATAGGAGTACCTGAATGATAAGTGAGACGTCAAGATATTGAGAATCTATTTGAAGAAACAGTGACAGAAAATGTCCCTAAACTGAGAAAATAATTAGACTTATAAGTTCAAGAAGCACAAAGAGTCCCCACAAAAAGGAATTCTAACAAACTCACACCAAGACACATCATCATTAAAATTTCAATGAACAAAGACAAAGAGATAATTTTAAAAGCAGCAAGAGAAGAGCAGTTAGTTACCTAAAAGTTAGCACCCATAAGACTGGCAGCTGATTTCTCAAAAGATACTATGCAGGTCAGAAGGACTTGGCACAAAATATTCAAAGCGATGAAAACCCAAGCTCTACAACTAAGATTACTTTATCCAGCAAAGCTAAAGAGCTTCCCAGACAAAATAATCTAAAGGAATTTGTCATCACCAAGCCAGTATCACAGGAAATGTTGGAGGGGCTTCTTTAAGAAGAAAAAACATGTATCCAAAACAGCAATAAAGAATGGTAATAACTACATTCCTGTCAACAAGTGCCTCGAATGGAAAAGAATTAAGTGCTCCCACCAACAGATAGAGTGGCTGAATGGATAAGAAAATAAGACCCCTACCTAGGCTGCCTACAGGAGACTCACTTCAGATTAAAAGACTCACACTGACTGAAAGGAAGGGGATGGAAAAAGATATTCCCTTGATGGACCTAGAGGGTGTTGCGCTGAATGAAATGGGTCAGATAGAGAAAGACAAATATCACATGTTTTCATGTACATGAGGAATTTAAAGAACAAAATAAGCAAAAATAAAAACAGAAATAAACTCAGATACGGAAAATATTTTCAGGACTACTATATGGGAGAAGGGTTGGGGGGACCAAAAAAAAAAAAAAGGCCAAGAGATTCAGATGTAGATGTACAAATGGATAGTTGCAGAATAGACATGGAGATGGAGTGTAGCATGGGGAATATGGTTAATAATGCAATAAATATGTAAGGGGAGGTGTGGTTGTAGTTTTAGTGGGGTGATTTCTTTGTCAGTCATGTGGATCTCTGATCACTGTGCTATACATCTGAATCTGGTCTATTGTTGTATGACAACTTAATTGAAAAAACAAACTCGTTGAATTTTACAATGTTAATTTCCTAGTATATGTCAATAAATATGAAAAATATGTTTTAAAAAATAGGCTGAAGACCTGAATGAATATTTCACCATTGAGTAAATACAGATGGCCAATAGACATAGGAAAATATTCTCAAGGTCACTAATTAACAGAGAAATGCAAATTAAATGCACATTGAAATATTATCCCACATCTGATAGAATGGCTAAAGTAATAAATCAAAGAACAATAAGTGTTGACGAGGATGTGGAGAAGAAAGAACCCTCATACATTGTTGGTGGGATTACAAAATGGTATGGCCATAATGTAAAACAGTCTAGAAGATTTTTAAAAAATTAAAATGCATATACCTTTTGACTCAGCTATTGCACTTCTGGGTGTTTATCTAAAGAAAACCAAAACAATTATTCATAAAGATCTATGGACCCCTATGTTCATGGCAGTACTATTTACAATAGCCAAGATATGAAAGTAACCTAAATGTCCATCAACAGATGATTGAATAAAGAAATTATGGTTCATATATATAATAGAATATTATTCAGCCATTAAAAAATTGAAATACTAGCACTTGCAATGACATTAATGGACCTATAGGTTATTATGCTGAGTGAAACAAGTTAGGCAAAGATAAATACCATATGATTTCATTTATATAGGAATCTAAGAAAGGAAAACAACAAACTTATCAAAAACACACTCAAAAATATGGAAGACAATCTGGTGATGGCCAGAGGGCAGGGAGTTTGAGGGGCTGTGGAGAATGAGATAAAGGGTTAAAGAAGTACAAATTAGTAATTGATAGATGTTCACTGGGATGTGGAGCAAGGCATAGGGAATACAGTTAGCATTAATATATTGGCTAGCTGGAAAATCATAGGGGAGAAGGAGCAATTAGGGAGATCATTCTATAAACTATATAAATGTCTAAGCAATGTACTGTATACTTGAAACTAATTATAACATAAAGTTTAAAAAAACATGAATAACAGAAATAAAATAATAGAATGTTTTTAAAAATAGGATACAAATCTTTCCTAAATATATCAGTTATTAGTTTTGTGTGTTCTCATGTTTATATCATAGTAAAAATGTGTGTTCTCATGTTTGTATCATAGTAACAATATCATCTGCTATTAAGCATTAATTATATTTTTAACACTTTGTTTATTGTTATCATCATTTCAGTTGATGCATATTGGTCAATCAAGTAAAGATGCTATAATTTACCCAACTGTCTCCTTTCTGTTGTACCATTCTCAGGTTAATCTCACATATTCACTATTTTAAAAAAGTCTAATGGTAACTATATTTATGTATTTATCGATACTTAACTTTTAAATTATTTTCTCAACATAAATCTTGTCCTTTTATTCTAATATAACAATGCTGTCTTTAATAATGATTGAATCCGTTTAAAATATTATTAAAGGATATATACATATATGCGTGTATGTATATAGATAGATAGATAGATAGATAGATAGATAGATAGATAGATAGATAATACATCTTTATAGGTACTACTGAGTCATTGTTTCACATCATTTAATATGTTTAGCAATGAAACTAGACCTCAAAGTTACCTTCTAGCATTACATGTCCATGAGTCTACTGAGTTTCATTGGTTTTAAGGAAAAACTGTTTCTACACTAAAATTGTAAATTACTTCAATAGGAAACCTTTAAAATTTAAGAGTTACATTACATCAATTTGAGAAAAGGGAACTCACCTTACAAAAATTTACCACCCATGCTGGAATGTTTTTAAAATGTAAGGTAAGCTATATTTGAAAGCAACTTGTGGCAGCATGTCTAACTAATTTCTGCTTGGAGGAATAATTACAGTGCTTCTCTAGAAACACTAATAGGAAAAAAAGTTTAAAAATTTATTTGTTTCAGAGTAGGGTTAGTTACAATAGGAATGGGACAGATAGTCAAAAAGATATCTAAAATGCTTGTACCTGTTTTTCACAGCATAAATCCGGTGGAATTGTAAAACATTGACATATTATAAATATAATACATTTTAGAATTATGCATTAAAAACATACAGTATGCATCTAATATTTCTATCTACTCTTATTCAAATAGATACAAAAAATCAAATACTAAGTAAGATAACCTAATTAGTAACTTGGTGACTATTTAAACCTAGAATATTTATATTGCTTGAAAATTTGATCTTATAAATCCATGTCAGGTGGTATATATATGAATTAATCAGATTGTAGTAATCGCTCACTAAGTATATATACGTCCAATCACTACATTGTACAGTTTAAATATATACAATTATATTTGCTAATTATAACTCTCTAAAACAAGGGGACAAAGATTAAAACATAGAAATGCTGCCTGAGTTTCCAACCTGCTAGGCTGCCCTGTGAATTTTGGACTAACAACTGCAGTAGCTCTTCCCTGAATTTCCAGTTTGCCAGACAGCTATACAGATGTCAGACTTGCTAGATAGATCCCATAACAAGGACGCCAATTGATCAAAACCTCTCTCTCTCTCTCTCTCTCAATCTCTCTCTCTCTCTCTCTTTCTCTCTCTCTCTCTTCCCCTCTCTCATATACATATTATATAATATACATATTTGAGTAAACTTGTCCTGGTGTAGACCTTCAGGTGTACTTTTCTGTCTAAATTTTTCATATTTTTATATTTTTAAATATGCTTATTTCTTTTTTATTTTGTCATTTTTGCATTCCTGTTAATTTTATATTTCGTAGTTCAATAATTCATTTGTTCTTTTAAAAACAATTTAATATTTGCTTAATTTGAAACTCTGCGTGTGTGTGTGTGTGTGTGTGTGTGTGTGTGTGTGTGTGTGTGTGTCATATGTAGAATTTCAATTCTATGCTGAGTCAGTTGCTACTCATTCAGGCTTTCATTATACTCTGTAGCCCTCTCCCTATGTTCCAATTAAGAAATTACTGGTGAATTTTTACCAAAAGGTTGACATGCTTTGATTTGCAATTTATATCAGTGTAGGTGCCTATTAGATGTGATTAACATTGGAGTCAGAGAAGTTTGTCAAAGAGATAACCAGATAACCATCTATATAAATAAGAGGAACAATAGACTGGAGTAAGTTTATGAGGTAGAATTAATAAGACTGAGTAACTTATTGATATGATAAATGAGAAAATGTAAAGTATGAAAGCAGAAGTAGATTTAGGTAAGAAAAGAAAATTTGAATTTATAAGCTCTGTGTGATTTCTATATGTATATGAAGTCATTAGACAAATGGGTCGATAACTTGTAACAAAGGTTTAGGTCAAAGACCTGGGAAGAAAATCATCAGCTCTGGGAATCAATTAAATAACACAGAAAATTATAGAGAAAAAAAGAGACAGCCATGATTGGAATCCTGGGGAACACCTAAAGTTAATATACAGACAAAGACAGAGTAACTATTTGTGGAGTGTGTTCATCAGTTTAACAAAAATACCATAGACTGAGTGGCTCAAACAACAAACATTTATTTCTCACAGATATAGAGGCTAGAAGTACAAGAACAATGAGTCTGCAGATTCTGTTTGATGAAAGCTTGCTTCCTGGTTGCAGACTATATTTTTTGTGTGTCCTTAAATGGAGGAAAGCTTGAGATAACTCTGAAGTCTCTTTTAGAAGAGCACTAACTAACCAATTCACAAGGGCTCCACCATCATGACCCAATTATCCCCTAAAAGCCCCAACTCCTAATATTGCATTGGCCATTAGAATTTCAAGATATGAAAATTTGGGGGAGCACAAAAACATTCAGTCCATACCAAGGAGATTGAGAAGACAAAAGCGAATAAGAGTAAAATCAGAAAATAGTGGTGTCACAAAGTCCAAAAGTAGAGAGCTTTTTCAGGGTTTGCCCTTTGTCATTGAGTGTTATTTAGGTAGCAGCTCAATGTAGTGTGAAGAGGAAGCAATTTATGAATGCCTTATTGGCACCATTGCTCATTAAATATCATCTCTGTAAGATCTGATTCATGTAGAATTGGTATGTGTTATAAACTTAGTGTCCCCTCATTTCTTATAGAGCCTTGTTTGTCTCTCCTGAACAGAAGTTGTTTAAACTGGCAAAAAATCTGTGGAATAAAAATTATTTGCAATGAACTTGGTAATGGAGTCTGTTGAAGTTATAAGTTTTTTTAGATGCTCTTGAAAAAGTTGTTAGAACAATAATATATTGCATTGACAGTAGTTTTATTTCACTGATGAATGAGTTGCACAGTATTTATTTCCCCATGCCTAAAAATTCAACTATTATTGTCAATGTAATTGCTCTCCTTTCATTTAATATCTTTTTTTCTGGATCTAATTTACCCATCATTTATACTTTAATGGTCTTTATACCTTACTTGCATGATATAATAGTCATAGAGGAAATACAATAATTACATATGTCCAGGAGAGATTAATTTGGAAATATTTGTACACAAATTGCCTGTTAACAGTTCTAGAAAACAATGGAATACTCAAGTGATCTAGTTTAACTCTCTCTTAAAATCTACTAATGTCAAATGTCAAAAGATTAAAAAACTCTAGGTTAAGTACACCATTGGGTATATGGGGAGGAAAAAAATATTTTTCTCTAACAATCTTGGACTTCTGGCCAAGGCTCTGTAAACTAAACTAACAAAATAAAAATTAACAAGAATGAAACAAACAGAAATTTATTAATGTGTGCATCATGCATATGAATGGATAACTCAAAGGGATTGCTATAATGGGCTTATATACATTTTGACAAAAGAACAATACATTTTTAGAGATGTTACAAGAGAAAGGAAAAAGACCTTGAGCTTCTAGGGTAACAGATTATGAGAAGTCAAATATATGGAGAAGTTAATAGTAGATAAAATGTAGTTTTAGCAAGGTTTGTTATGTAAATTATTCTGGCACTATCTCTGGGAAGATAACGGTCTAGAGAAGTCTCCAGTGATTAACTTCTGTCCTTCCTAGTAGAGGGGAAAGCTGACAGTTTTACAAATTTATGTCCTAGTTTTAAGCAAACATGGAGCTGTCATTTCCTATAATAACAATGCTTTCTTCTATAATACTTCCTGAAGGACCTACCTGAGGCTTTTCCTGAGTGGTGTCACTTATTTAAGAAATATGTCCATGGTGATTTACTCCTTTTTTTAATCATAGATTTGCTTGCAAGCAGTTAATGTACCATAAACATTCCTTTCTTTTAATGAAAACCTTTTGGTCCATGTCTTCCAACTTTTTAAGGAGCTTGTTGAGATTTGTAAAAGATTTTGCTAAACCCTTCACTGTGAATTTCTTGAGTGTTATTTTTTTTCTCCTATAGTTTCCTCTTGCCTTGTCCGTTCTTCAGTTATACATTTCTGTTCCAGTTCCAACAACTCATTGTTAGACAAGTCCTCAGGAAACACCTCTAAGAGCTCCTCAGTTTCATCTTCATTCAGGTGAAAGTTACTCGCCATTTCAACTACAGTCTAATTGATTTTTGCAACCTCCTCATCCTTGGCAAATCCTTTTAAGTCATAGACAAACCTCTTGACTGTCTTCTTCCAGATATCATTCATACACTCGTTGGTAACATCACCCCAAGCAAAAGCAAGATTATTGGTGCAGTCAGAGATGTTGTAATCCTTCCAAAATTGCATCAGTGTCTTCCTCAGTTTTAGCAATAGCCCAAACAAAGGTCTTACTCAGGCAGTAGGCCTTAAAAGTTGCTGTCACTCCTTAGTCCATTGGTTGGATCAAAGAGGTGATATTTGGAGGGAGAAACACCACTTTGATATTAGGATAAATATCACCAATAAAATGAGGATGTCCAGGAGCATTATCAACAATAAGCAAAATCTTGAAAAGCATGTTATTCTCCAAAAAGCACTACTTCATTGTGCTGGCATAGTAGTTCAGGAGGGCATCTTGAAAGAGGAGCTGGGGCATCTATGACTCTATATTGTTTCTATAGTGTACTGGCAGTGTGAACTTATTGATATGATTGAAGACCCTGAAGTTCTCATGGCACCAGATCAGAAAGTTTCAATTTGTAGCCTGCAACATTGCCTCAAGAAAGACTATTATCCTGTCCTTAAAAGCCTTGAAACCTCGTATTGACTTGGCCTCCTTATGGATGAAAGTTCTTTCAGACATTTATTTCCAGAATAGAGAGGTTTTGTCCATATTGAATACTTGCTCTAACAAGGAATTTTCCTACATAATTGCTTTATCTAGAGTTTCCAAAAAATCTTTAGCTCCCTTCACATTAACACTCACAGATTCACTATTCATTTTCATAGTATATAATAAATAACAATTCTTGAATAATTTTAATCACTCATAGCTAGCGGTACATTCAACATGGTAGTTGAGGTCAGTATTTTGTTTCAACATTGCAAACAAATTTTTTCCTTTGATCATTATCCCATAGTGGTTCATGCTTCTATGTCTGGTGTTCAATCCAGGTCATTAGAAATTTATCCATGTCTGATATAGACCCTTCTCAAATTTTTGTTATTCTCATTGCCTTCAGTGAAAAAGATCCTTTAACAGCTTCCATCAGTGAGCAATAATCATCACTGATTTTCTACTTTTGTAGTATTTAGTTATTAAGTCTTTTTCCAGGTAATTCACTTGATATGGCCTCTTATTGGAAATTTTAGCAGTGGATTTTTTATGTTTAAGGGTCATGAGATTAAATCAAGCACATGAGAAATGATGCAATCAAGAGATGTGGTAATAACAAGATCTAATACAGAATACTGTTTTCCAGCAAACATTTTTTTATGAATAGAAAAATACACTCTAAAATAACTATAAAAACTTTAGTAAATGCATAAATCAGTAACATGGTTACTTATCATTATCAAATATTATGTACTGTAATAATTATATGTATTATACTTTTATATGATTGGCAACACAGTAGGTTTATTTACATCAGCATCACCACAAACATGTGAGCAATGGGTTGTGCTATTACATTATGACAGCTATGGTATCACTGGATAATAGGAATTTTTTAGCTCCATTATAATCTTATGAAACCACTATATATGTGGTCCATTGTTGACCAAAATGTTGTTATGTGCTGTATAACTATATCTGCTTCTTCTTAATTGTCTTCAGTTCAAAATAATCCTTATGCCAAAGTGGCACATTTGGGGTGGTATATTCTGCTATCCTTCACTCATCTCTATCAAAGAGAATTCGAATAGCATGGGAGGATCTTATCTCAAAGAAACTGCCTCTCTGATTAGGACTCTTTTTTTCACCTCCAGATGTAATTTTTCTCTTTGGCATACATATGTGCTATATAGTAGATATGGGATAAGATATTTCATTTTTCTGTGGAAGGATGTAATTCTAAATTAACTTTAAGACTTGCAACTTTAAAAAATTGTGGGAAGTGGTCATTATACAGTTTATTGAAGAAGCAGATTGTGCAGGAAATATTATGAGTTCAGATTCACACTTTTGGTTTGAGCCTAGTAAGGATGTTCAAGTGGAAATATCAAATATGCAGATAGAGTTCATAATTCAAAGAGAGATATTAGAGATGAAGCATGAAAAATGATTAGTTTATAGGTAGAAATTGAGGCCATGAATATAAAAGAGATTTTCTGGGAGATAATGTAAAAGATATCTAAGATAGTACATGAAGAAAATCTACATTTATTGGTTAAGTGTTATTTAGTAATCGAATTAAAAATTATTAATATTTTGGAATACTCATTATGTTTGAATTTTTACATGCAGTATTTAACAAATAAAAATATCTTAATATTCATAATAATCATATGAGATAAATACAATTATTATCGTTTTACAGATGAGGTAAGCCTCCGAGAGGTTATGACTTAATCAAGTCATATATCTAGGAAGTGGTAGAACCAGGAATTTTACTTAGCCCATGTTCTTGACCATGGTAATGTGCTTGCCAAATATTTATTGAACAACTGAGCACATTACAAAGTACTTGAAATACAGAAGTGAAAAAGACAGACAATCCTGCTTTATGGGACTTACTTCCTTGTTGTAAGACAGACCTTAAACTTCTAAACCCATAAATAAAAATATAAGCTAAATTTGTGTTAAGTGCTACAAAGGAAATAATTGAGATAATATAATAGTGGATATAAGGGTAGCGAGAGATACATTAGATAAGTTAGATGAGAAAGACAGTTTTGATATTACTTAATCTAAGACTTGAAAAATGAGAAGTCGGGGAAAGAGCTTTATAAGAATAGTGAACAGTAACTGAAAAGACTTTGAGATGAGCCAGGATGAACAACGAGAAGAGTGGCATTAGAGGAGACTAGAGAAGTAGGCAGGAGTCAAACCACATATAGCTTTGCAGGCTGCAGGGAATAGTTTAAATTTTATTCTAAAAATAATGGGAATCATTAAATGGTTTTAAGAAGAGTCATATGATCTAATTTATACATAAAAATATCACCTCAGTTGCTTTCTGAAGAATAGATTGGAAGAAGATAAAAGTAGAAGAAATAAGACCAAGAGGAAACTATTAAAGCAGTCCATGAAAAAGATAATTTAAGGTACTCTCAGTGGAGATAAAAAGAAGAGAGTTTCTAGATATATTCTGAATACAGATACTACAGAACTTGTTGATTGATATAAAAGATAAGGAAAAGAATGACTAAAAAGGATTTTTCCATTTGAGGTCTGAGCAACTATGAGGATGATGATTCCAATTTGCTGAGATAGGGACATTGGACAAGTAATGGGTTGGTGAGTGAAAACATAATTGTTTTGGCAATGGCTGAGTTTTACCTATCCATTAGTCACACAAGTAGAGGGGTCAAGTAGAAAATCATATATGTGTCTGTAGCTCTAGGGTGTGTTCTAGATTATAGTTTTGAATTAAGAAGTTTTCAATAGATAAGCAGGATAACTTAAAGGGAAGAGATGCTTAAAATGAAGAGAAGAGAAGAGAAAAGGAAAAGAAGAGAACGAAAAATAATGAAAGAAAGAGTTGAAGTTCCTGAGATTCAAGATGAATGCACATTATTGTTTTGAAATTTGATATATAAAGAAGAGCTAGCAAAAAAGAAAACTAAAGAAGTAGGTAGTGCAATAAAAATATTTGACAATTTAAGCACTTCCTTCTTCTTAAAATACTCCTCTCTATTGGCTTTAGTGACAAGGTATATTCCTGGTTTTTCTTCACTTAACAAAGCATGTGACTGACCTTCAGTTGGAAAAGGTAATTTTTTCTGTGATAGCAAGAGGAAGATAAACAATATGAATATTGATCCAGGTAAGTTTGTAGATTTAATTGTGGCAGGATAATACCCTTATCTTCTGATGGCTTTTATGATCTCAGCAATGCATAAGGTGATGCAATAAACTAAGGGTAAAGATGAAATGAGCTGGGGAGGATAATCTCTCAATATGATTAAGCAAGAATGATTTGAGAAGTAGGGTAAGAAAAGAGAGAAATGATGCTATTGATACTCAGAAAAAGAAGAGTTTCAGATAGATAAGGACAATCTGTGCTATCAAATGTTTTCTAGAAGTTAATTAAGGTAAAAAATATTTTACACTTAGAGTTATTCCTATTCTTAATGAAAGCAGATTCAGAGTCATAAACGTAGAAGCCAGAGTACAGTGGCCTAGAAAAAAAGTGCAAAATAAGGAAATAGAAACTGAGAGGGAGATATATTTTTATAGATTAATCAAGAAAATAAGGGAAACTAAAAATGCAAGGAAAGATAACTAGTTTGAAGAAGGGATTTATTTAATTTTACTGTTTCTATTTTGCTTTTCCCCCTCAGTTTTATTAAAAAATAATAGGCATGCTTGAGCATGTGAGTATAGGCTATAGAGAAGTGTCCAGTAAAGAAGATATTGAAGGGAGAGAATGAGAGGGGATAATGAGAAGGAGAGAAGTCCTGGGGAGGGGGAATTACCTGGGATGAGATCAAGAATACTGTTAAAAATCTGATAATGTGATTATAGACTATTCTAAGAACAATTATAAAAGAAAGTCGACCTCTTGACATTTTCTGAAGTTTCCCTCTGGGTAGAACCATAGCATACTTCTTATACTTAAAGGTATTCATTAACATTTCAGTTCAGTTGAATGCTTATTTGTTTGTCTGTTTGTTTGTTTTTTTTTATTAGGTAGTCTTATACAAAATTGCTTAAGTAACTCTTCATTCCCTCAAAAAATTATGTATAATGGCATATATGTCACTCTTCTTTAAAGGGTTGTCTTTAATTAGAATTTTTTTATTTCTTATTTATGTCATGAGAAATGAAATACTATTGTCTTTGATTTAACCTGGAGTGACTACACATGGCATTCTGGGGAAAAATATTTTAATTTCACTTGCTATGCCTCTGCTGAATACTTCAATAGTGCTTTAATAGTTCTAAATGAAAATTATTATTCATTCTCACAGTAACATACAATCACTATAGGGAAAGAAAAGTGATAGGAAAGAATTGTCATAGTTGGTAGTGAGTTGAGTTACCACATAACTCTGAGAGGCAGGAAAATAAGAAGCAAAGTGATCTGGTTGAATATGATTACATCACTTTTCTGGGAAATAGATGAATTGGGCTAAAGAAAATATTGTAATGTCCACTTTCATCAGCTCCTTTAGAACTACTGCACAGCTGAAATATAACTGCTTGAGAAGTGTAATATGATGTTGGCTGATAAATTCAAATTAAAATGAGAATTGAAGGGGTAGCTGTTTTTATTTCTCATATAATTTGCTCTTTGATTAGCTGCCTGCATTGGCAACAAGGTATCCTCTAAAGAGAAAATCAGAACAACCGATGATGTATGAATAACCCTATTTGTACATTGAAGAAATAAAAACCCTTCCTTTTGTAGTCACATTTTTGCATTTGTCATATTAGCACTTTATGGCTATGAAGGATGAGGAGAGATATGTAAGTATAGAATCTAGAGAATCCAATCCTTCAAAATGTTTTCAAATTGAATTATCTTTACCTGGCCCACATACATAGAGGCATTCAGGGTTTTTTGTTCCTTAGAATTTTTTGTCCTTCACTCATCATTATAAATAAACTAATTCAGATAAATTTCAGTGTTATAGTTATAATGAATTTGATATTATAGTGCCTTTAAAATCCCAAAGGTATCCTTTCTCCAAGTATTCCCTCCAAAATTTTATTTTCTCTAGTATTTATTTAACAGGAAAGTTAATTTTTAAATTCTAGACTATATGTCCAAACAAACTCTAGACAAGTTTTCTTTGCTGCCACTAGAGGTAGAACAAGTAATGAGATACATAGTCAGAGGTCTTGGGATGTTGTATTGTGAACATATGTCTTCCTGATTATTATTTATAGTGTTTGGTGCAGCTAATATTTTCTTGTAGGTAGCTCAACTGACATAAATTAGACACTGACTTTTGCCACATGGATAACTAAGGCATTAAATATATTACATTATTTCAACAATAGTATCATAATGTTTTAATAAGAAAACCATGCAACACTTATAAAATAAATTATGCAGATGCTGCCAGTGTTCTCAAGTGTGAAGACATCATTTAATTAACAAAAAGTACAGTAATCACTCTTTATCCCCAGTTTCACATACCCAGGGTCAATCATCATGCCTTGGTGATCCAGGATCACTAAAGCAGATGATCTTCCTTCTGATGTATCATCAGAAAATCAGTAGTAGCCTAGCACGATGTCACAATGGCTATGTCATTCACTTCCCTTCATCTCATCACGTAGGCATTATATCATCTCACATCACAAGAATAAGGGTGAGTACAGCTTTTTTTGCAAAAGGGTTTGCTGCCAGAATACAAATGTCATGAAAACTACTGCTAAATCAAAGCTAAAATGGAAAAGGAAGACTCATATCAATGTCATCATCATTGGACACAGAAATTCTGGCTGGTCTACCACTACCTGCCATTTGATCTATAAATGTGGTGTGATGGACAAAAGAACAATCAAAAAAAATTGAGAAGGAGGTTTCTGAGATGGGAAAGAACTTCCAAGTATGCCTGGGTCTTGGATAAACTGAAAGCTGACCCTGAGTGTGGTATCACTATTGGTATCTTCCTTTGGAAATTTGAGATAAGCAAGTATTATGTGACCATCATTGGCGCCCCAGGACACAGAGACTTTATCAAAAACTCGATTACAGGCGCATCTCAGTCTGGCTATTCTGTTTTAATTGTTGCTGCTGCTATTGGTGAATTTGAAGCAAGTATCTCCAAGAATGGCCAGATCCATGAGCATGTCCTTCTGGCTTACACAGTGGGTATGAAACAATTAATTTTTGGTATAAACAAAATGGATTATACTGAATCACCCTACAGCCAGAAGAAATACAAGGAAATTGTTGAGAAAGTCAGTACCTATATTAAGAAAATTGGCTACACCCTGACACAGTAACATTTGTGCCAATTTCTGGTTGGAATGGCAACAACATGCTGAAGTCAAGTGCTAACATGCCTTGGTTCAAAGTTACTCATAAAGATGGCAATGCCTGTGGAAACCACACTGCTTGAAGCTCTTGCCTCATCCAACTGACAAACCTTTGTGTTTTCTCCTTTAAGATGTCTACCAAATTAGTGGTATTGGTACTGTTCTTGTGGATTGAGTGGAGACTGACGTGGTCATTTTTACTCCTGTCAATGCTATAACTGAAACAAAGTCTATTTAGATGCACCATGAAGCTTTGAGTGAGGCTTTTCTTCAATGTCAAGGATGTGTCTGTCAAAGATGTATGTTGTGACAATGTGACTGGTGACAACAAATGTGACCCACCAATGGAAGCAGCTGTATTCACGGATCAGGTGATTACCCTGAACAGTCCAGGCCAAAACAGTGCCAGATGGACACCTGTGCTGTATTGTCACACAACTTGCAAATTTGTTGAGCTAAAGAAGATTGATTATCATTTTGGGAACAATCTGGAAGATGGCCAAAGTTTTTGAAATCTGGTGACGCTATCCTCATTGATGTGGTTCCTGGCAAGTCCATGTGTGATGATAGGTTCTTTGACCATCTTCTTCTGGGCTTTTTTGCTGTTTGTGACATAGGGCAGACTGTTGCCGGGGATGCCACCAAAGCAGTGGACAATACAATAGCTGGAGTTGTCATGAAGTCTGCTTAGAAAGCTCAGAAGGCTAGATGAATATTATCCCTCATACCTGCCACCTCAGTCTTAATCAGTGGTAGAATAACCATCTCAGAATTCTTTGTCTCCATTCGTCATTTAAGTTTAATAGTAAAAGATTGGTTGATGATTACAATGTATTGTAAAACTTTCAGAAGTTTTATTTGAAGAATAAAACAGCAAGATTACAAAATAGGGCTGATCATATGGAGGAAAAAGTAGTGCTACCGAAGACAGAAATCTGGACATGACACAGAATGAAGAAGAGAGAGATTTGAATGTGAAAAAAATGAAAGAATTCTACAAGAGCTATTTGACAACATCAGAAAAAGGAATATTAAAATAATGGTTATGCCAGAAAAAGAAGAGAAGGAGAAACGAACAGAGAGCATATTCAGTCAATGAGAATTTCCCAAAGCTATGGAAAGAACTGGATCCAAGAAGCAATTAGAACACCTAACTATGTGAACAAAAAGGCCTTCTCCAAGACACATTATACTGAAATTGTCACAAATTAAAGATGTAGAAAAAATTCTCAAGGCAGCCAGAGAAAAAAGGTGGTACCTGATAAAGGAAAACCATTAGATTATCATCGAAATTTTCAGCACAAACTTTGCAAGCCAGGAGGGAGTGTAACCAAACATTCAAATTGTTGAAAGAGAGTCTTTAACAATGAAAAATAACCTCCAGCAAAGTTATGCTTTAAATAAGAAGGAGAAATATATGCTTTTCTAGAAATATGAATGCTGAGAGAATTTTCTACCACAAGGCCTGCATTACAGGAAGTACTGAAGGGGGTTATTTTACCTAAAACAAAGGGAAAAATACATAGCTATGAATATGGTGACTAACAAGCAGACAGAAATAGGAAAGTGTAATGCTTAATAAGAACAGGATATTATAAGCTTAAATATCACATAATGGTTAAAAGTAAAAAAAAAAATACTTTTCAGAAGAGAAGACAATAGCTACCACAACCTAGAAATAAAAGTACAGCACACATAGGGATAATTTGAGATAACAAAAGCAGTGAAGGGGAGAAAGGAAAAATCTGAATCTGCAAAGGAAAATGGAGATTAGGTGCAGGCAGAAAAAAAAAAAAAAACAAAAACAAAGGACTACTGTATATATAAACTTTCCTTTACATTAGCTTAATGGTAATGAAAAAAATCTAAAACTAAGACACAGAATATAAAACAAAATGAAACAGAGGAGAAACATATAGAAAGTATAGAAAAACACCAAATTAAAATAACAGACAAAAGCACAAGGACAAAGAAACAATGGGGACAGCGAATTACAAGAAAACAAATGATAAAATGGCTATAGAAAAACTTCATTTTCAATTAACACCCTAAGTGTGAATGAACTTAACTCACCAATCGAAACGAATAGAGTAACAGATAGGATCAAAAAACAAAACCTAACCGCATGTTGCCTTCAAGAGACAGATCTCAACTGCAAGGACAAATATAGCTTTAAAGTGAAATATTAGAAATCTAACTATGGGCTGTGAACACACAATGCAAATATGTGTGTGTGTGTGTGTGTGTGTGTGTGTGTGTGTGTATTTAACTGTTAAATTGTACACCTGAAACTTACTGGATTTTATTACCAATGTCACCATAATACAAATTTAAAAAAAAAAAAATTAGAAAACAATACTCCAAGTAAATGGCAATTAGAGAAAAGTGGGTGTAGCCATACGTACATGAGATGACATAGACTTCAAAATAAAAAGCAGGTCATGAGAGACAATGATGGACACTTCATAATGATAAAGGAAACCATCCATAAAGAAACATAACACTATATCAATATATATACCCCCAATCAAGGAGAACCAAAATATACAAAGCAACTACTAACAGAACCAAGGGAGAAACTGACAAAAACACAATTAAAGTAAGGGACCTAAATACCCCACTGTCAGCTATGGATAGATCATCCAAACAGAAAATCAATTTAAAAAAAAATCAACCTAAAATGACACAATAGACCAATTGAACATAATCAGAATTTACAGAGCTTTCATTCCAGAACATCAGATTACACATTCTTCTCCAATCCACATAGAACATTCTCAAGAATTAGACCATATGTTGGGACACAAAAACTAGTAGCCTCAACAAATTTAAAAAAGACTGAAATCATATCAAGTATATTCTGCAACCAAATTGCTTTGAAACTGGAGATCAATTGTAAAAGAAAGCAGGAAGAATAACAAATATGTGGATATAAACGACACACTACTAAGAAATAACTGGTATCAGAAGAAATAAAAGGAGAATCAAGAGATACATAGAAACAAATGAGAATGAAAAATTTTGGCACATATCAAAAGCGGCAATATGAAGAAAATCCATCATTATTACATCCTACCTCAAGAAACAAGAAAGATCCCAAATAAATAACCTAACATTACACCTTTAAAAACTAGAAAAATAACAAATGAAGACCAAGGTCAGCCACAAGGAAGGAAATAATAAAAATCAGAACAATTAAATAAAATTTAGCACAAAAAGACAATATAAAATTTAATGCAACAAAGCTCTGTTTTTTTTTTTGAAGATTAATAAAATTAAAAACCCCTTGTCGAGAATCAATAAGGATACAAATAAAAAAAAAAAAGGAAAGGATACAAATAAACAAATTCTGAAATAAAAAGAGAAAGTTATGACAGGTACCACCAAAATGCAAACAACCATATGAGAATACTATAAAAGAATATACACCATAAAAAATTCAATTTACAAGAAATGGACAAGTTCTGAAAAACATACAAATTCTTAAATTAAATCATGAAAAACTTCAAAATCTACATAGACCAATCAACAGTATAGGAATAGCAACAACAATCAAAAACCTCCAAAAAAGTAAAAGTTTCAGAACCAGATGACTTTACTAGTTAATGCTACCAAACATTCAAAGATAATTCAATACCTTTTTTTCTCAAACTTTTCCAAGAAATTGAAAAAGACTTCATACTTTCTAACTAATTCCATGAGGACTAATTACCCCTGAAGCCAAAATCTGGTAAAAATAGCACACACATACACACACACACACACACACACATTGCAGACCAATATCTCTTTATGAATACAGATATCAAAAATCCTAAATAAGATAATAGCTAATTGAATACAACAACACATGAAAAATGTTATACCCTATGATCAAGAAGGCTTCATCCCAGAGACACATGTATGGTTTAACATATGCAATTTTACTATGGGAAAAAATAAAATAAAGAATAAAAATAATATGATCATTCAATACATGCAGAAAAAGAATTTGACAAGACACAGTATCAATTTTATGATTAAAACACTTAATGAATGTTATAGAAGGAAACTGCCTCGACATAATAAAGAACATATATAACGAACTCATCAGGCAATATCCTAATGGTTAAAAACTAAAAATCTTCTCTCTAAGATCAGGAGCAAGACAAAGCTATTATTCAATACAGTTTTGGAAGTCCTACCTGGATATAGGAAGTGACGTCAGAAACATGCAGAGTGAGAGACATCCCCAGATCTCTCCCCTTGAAACTACAATAAGCTGAATGTCTAAAACTCACAAAAAAACACCTAAACTGTAGACCAGCAAGTCTGAGCATGGGATATGCACATAAGAGCTACCACAGGTAAGAAACTTGAGAGTATGGATGTACATCAGGAGAAATAAAGAAGCCGCCTCTCATAGATGGAGCTCCCTGGAGGAGAAGGGGCGGGGAAGAAGGTACAAAAGGATCCCTGAAAAACCCTGCCTGGGAGGGCTGTGAATGCCATATGGCTGGTGGCAGTGCTCAGCATCAGGGCAGAAAGCAGAGGACTAGGTTTGGCAGAGAAGAGGGTATGGAGAGAAACAAACACATGATTATTATCAGCTATGGCTGCAATACTCAAGGCTGAGCTTCGTTCTCTTCCCTCAATCCAGAGGACCCATCCTCTCAAATACTACAAGGCCAAAACGCAGGAGAATCTGGGAAAATGCTACCAAAAACTGACGCTAACACTGAAAGAGATTGAGACTGAGGATAGCAAGCATGAATGAATGTCCATAAGAAAACAAAGGCATTATATAAGACGTTATATAAAGCAGGAATCTAAGAGGCTTATAAGCCACCTACTGGAAGCCAAAAAAAAAGCCTTCTTTGCAACAGGCTGAGGACAGACCATTATAAAATTAAATCAACTTTCTTGGGGAAAAAAAAAAGGCAGAATAACTTCCATTAATGCCCAGGTGGAGAAATAGTCCATTAACACCAAGAACAGCCAAAGAGACAAGGGCAGCCTCAGAAAGAAAGAAAACATTCTCCAGAAAATAAGCTTAAGAACATAGAAATGTGTGACTTAAATTTCAGAATATCAGGATTGTTCTTCTGAGAAAATTCAATGAGATCCAAAACAATTCATATTAACAATTCCAGAAATAAAAAAAAAAAAAACTCAATGAGCAGAATGAATCCTCAAAAGAACCAAATAGAACTCTGGAGATGAACAACACATTGTAAGAGATAAAAATGAAAGAGCAAGCTGGGAAAATAGAGTCGACTAAGTGGAAGAAAGGATCAGTGATATAGAAGACAGAAATCTAGGATCATAAGAAGAAGAAAACAGAAACTGAAGAATGAAGTATATTAGAAAGCATTTTAGACAAATAGTTGATGAGAAGTTCCCAACTCTAAGGAATGAGCTGGAGCTTTGAATTCAAGAAGTCAACAGAACACCCAATTATCTCAACACCCACACACACACACACACACACACACACACACACACACACACAAACCTTCTCCATGACACCTTATACTTAAATTAAGCAAAAGTCAATGACAGAGAAAGAATTCTCAGGGTGGCCAAGGGAAAGAAGATGGTAACCTATAACGGAAAACCCCACTAGAGTATCGTAGACACGTCAGCACATACCTTACAAACCAGAAAGGAGTGAATCAAATATTCAAACTATAAATAAAGGAACTACCACCAAGAATAAGTATCCAGCTAAGCTCTGAAGGAGATATGAAGGAGAAATAAAGACCTTTCCAGCCATAAAAGAAAAAAAAAGGTTGAGGGAATCTCCAATATGAGGCCTGATAAAAGGAAATACTAAAAAGGATCAGCCCACCTAAATAACTAGGAGTAAGATGACTGGCAGTCACATAGAAGAGAGAAGTGCAAGGAAAGAAATGGAAAAAAAAAACAGGCTAACAGAAAGGCAAAGATAAAATGGTTATAGGAAAACCTCATATTTCAATAATCATGCTAAATGTAAATGGAACAAATTTATCAATAAAAAGTTACAGATTTGAATAATGGATCAGAAAAAAAAACCCAACATATACTGCCTTCAGAATACATCTCAGCTCCAAAGACAAAGTAGACTCAAAGTGAATGGGTGGAAAAATGACATTTCAAGCAAAATGGCATTCAGAGAAAACTAGGGTAGTTGGTACTAATAGGCAAAATAGACTTCAAATAAGATGGTAAAGAAAGATACCGAGAGACACTTCATAATGATAAAGGGAATCATGTACCAAGAAGACTTAACACTTATTAATACTATATGGCTCCCAATGAGGGAACACCAACATATATAAAGCAATTAACAGAACTAAAGAGAGAAACAGAACAAAACATTATCATAGTAGGGGACCTAAATACCCCACTGTTGGATATGGACAGATCATTCAAACAGAAAATCAATAAGGAAATAACATCCTTCAATGACACATTAGACCAACTGGATATAATAGACATATACAGGGCCTTTCATACCAGAACAGGTGCATTCTTATATAGTGAACAAGGAACATTTAAGGATTGACCACATACTGGGACAAGTGATAGCCTCAAGAAATATAAGAGGGTTGAAATCATACCAACCATATTCTCTGATCATAATGCTTGGGAGCTAAAGATCAACTGCAAAAAGAAAGCAGGAAGAACCGAAAATACATGGAGATAAAAAACATGCTACTGTAGAATAACTGGGTCAGAAAGAAAGAAAAATAGAGATCAAGAGATACATAGAAATGAATAATAATGATAGTACAACTATAAAAACTTTTGGAGCATGGTAAAAGCGGTAATACAAAATAAAAGGAAAGTTCATATAATTACAGGCCTATCTCCAAAAACAGCCTAACACTTCATATTAGAAAAAAAAACAAACTAGAAAAAATAAGAATAAATGAAGTCTAAAGTAAGCAGAAAGAAAGAGATAATCAAAATTAGAGCAGAAATAAATGATTGACAACCACAACAAACAACAACAACAACAGAAACAATAAAAAATACAACAAAAATCTGGTTCTTTGATAAAGTTAATAAAATTGACAAGTCCCTGGCTAAACTCACAATAGAAAAAAGAGAAAGGACACAAATAAACAAAAATCAGGGATGAAAAAAGAGAAAATTATGACACCACCACAGAAATACAAAGGATTATACAAGAATACTATAAAAAAGAATAGAACACCAAATTTAATAACCTAGAATAAATGTACAAGTAATTAGACTGAATCAAGAAGAACTGGAAAATTTAAATAGATGGATCAGCAATATGGAAATTGAAATAATCAATCAAAACACTACCAAAAAGTAAAAGCCCAGGATCAGATGGTTTCACCAGTTAATTCTACCCATCAAATAAGATTTAATATCTATTCTTCTTAAGCTCATCCAAAAAATCAAAGAGGAGTCAATACTCCCAACTCATTTGGTGAGGCCAGTATTACCCTGATACTAAAACTTGGTAAAGATAGCACACACACACAAATAAAACTAACAGATCAATATGTCTCGTGAACACAGATGCAAAATCCTAAATAAGATGGTGAACCAAATACAGCAACATATTCAAAAGATTATACACCACGATCAAGTAAGCTTCATCCCAAGGGCATAGGGATGGTTCAACATACTCAAATTTATTAATGTGATACACCACATAAACAAATTAAAAAAAATAAGAATCATATAATCATATCAATAGATGCAGAAAAAGCCTTTAAAAAGATACAGCATCCATTTATAATCAAAACACTTAACAAAATTGGTATAGAAGGAAAGTCCCTTAATATAATGAAGGCCATATATGACAAGTCCTTAGCCCCTTAGCCAACATTATACTTAATGGTTAAAAATTAAAAACTTTCCCTCTAAGATCAGGAACAAGGCAAGGTTGTCCACTATCACCACTGTTATTCAATATAACTTTGGATGTTCTAGCGAGTGCAATTAGATAAGAGAAACATATAAAAGACATCTAAATAGGAAAAAGAGGAAATCAAACTGTCATTATTTGTGGATGACATGATTCTCTATATAGAAAACCCTGAAGACTCCACAAGAACACTATTAGCAACAATAAGCAAATACAGCAAAGTTTCTGGAAACAATATCAATGTTCAAAAATCCATAGCATTCCTATACTCTAATAATGAAGTGTCATAAAAAGAAGTGGAAAAAATCATTACTTTTGCAATTACAAAAAATAATAAAATATCTAGGCATAAATCTAATGAAATATGTGAAGGACCTATATCACAAAAACTATAAGACCTTATTAAAAGAAATTGAAGAAGATACACAAAAATGGAAAGATTCTGTGTTCTTGGATTGCACGAATCAACATAGTTAAAATGACCTGTTAAATATTACCTAAAGCATTTTACAGATTTAATGTAATCTCCATCAAAATCCCATCGGCATTTTTTTTAAAGAAATAGAACAAAAAAAAAATGTCAGATTTGTATAGAAGCACGGAAGACCCTTAATTGCCAAAGCCATCCTGGGAAAAAAGAATGAAGCTGGAGGCATCACTCTGCCCAACTTCAAATTATACTACAAAACAATAATAATCAAAAACATGCAGACAACTATAACAGAATGGACAGTTCAGAAATAAACCTATGTTTATATGGGGAAATGATTTTGTACAAAAATAAAAAAAAATTAAAAAAAATTTAAAAGCTAAAAACATTCAGTGGAGAAAGGAAAGCCTCTTCAATAAATAATGCTGGGAAAACTGGTAAGCCACCTGCAAAAGAATGAAACTACTGTTGTGTATCACTACCTACCAAAATTAACTCAAAATGGATTAAGTACATGAATATAAGACCTGATACAATAAAATGCATAGAAGAAAACATAGGCACTAAATTCAAATACCTTGGTCTTTAAGAGGATTTTATGAATTTGACCTCAAAGACAAGTCAAGTCAAAGCTAAAATAAACGAATGGGACTACATCGAACTGAATAGCTTCTGCACAGCAAAGGATGCCATCAACAAAATAAAGAGATAACCATTCAAATGGGAGAAGATATTTGCAAACAATGCCTCCAACAAGGGCCTGATATTCAAAATATACAAAGAACTCATACAACTCAATTACAACACAAGGGGAAAAAAAACGCACAATTAATCCAATGTAAAAAATGGACAAAGGATCTGAACAGACACTTCTCCCAAGAAGACATACAAATGGCCAACAAACATATGAAAAGATGCTCAATGTTATACCTATTAGGGAATTGCAAATCAAAATCACAATGAGATACTATCTCACACCTTTTAGAAAAGCTCTTATGAACAGCAGAAGTAATAACAAATGTTGGATAGGATGCAGAGAAAAAGGAACCCTCATATACTGTTGGTGGGACTCCAAATTGGTGCAGCCAGTATGGAAAATAGTATGGAGGTTCCTCAAAAAGTATGAACTGATTTACCATATGATCCAGCAATCCCTCTACTGGGTATTTTCCCCAAAGTATTGAAAACCCATATCCAAAAAGATATTTACATACCTATGTTCAAAGCAGCATTAATCATGGTGACCAGAAATGGAAACAACTGAAGTGTCCTAGGATAGATGATTAGATAAAGCAGCGGTGGTACATATATACAATGAAATATTACTCAATCATAAGAAGAGATGAAATACTTCCATTTGTGACAACATGGATGGACCTCGAGGTAATCATGCTAAGCAAAATAACCCAGACAGAAAAAGTTGAAAACCAAATGATATCACTTACATATGGAATATAAACCTAAAAGTATCAAACGAACAGGACAAACAGAAACTTATGGACATGGACAATAGACTTGTAGTTACAGAAGGTTAGAGGGGAGGAGGGAGTAGTGAGATACATGAGGTAAAAGGGTCAAATATATGGTGACTGAAAGAAATCTAACTATGGGAGGGGAACACACAATGCATATATATATATGCCTTACTGTTTTATTATACTCCTGAAACTTACTGGATTTTGTTAACCAAGTTCACCAAAAACATTATTAAAAAAGAAATGGACAGACAACCTGAACAGATATATATTTTTTCCAAAGAGGACATAAAGATCACCAGCAAACATATGAAAAGATGCTGGATGTGACTAATCATCAGAGAAATGTAAATTAAAACCCCAGTGAGATATCACCTCACAGCTGTCATAATCGCTTTCATCAATAAATCACAAAACAACAAGTGTTGACGAGGATATGAAGTAAAGTGACCCCTGTGTACTCTTGGTGGGATTGCAAATTTCATAGTGCGGCCATTATGAAAAACCTTATAGGGATTCCTCAAAAATTTAAAAATAGAACTACATTATGACCCAATAATTGTGTTTCTGGTATTTATGTGAAGAAATTGAAGACACTAATTCCAAAAGATATATGCACCCCTATGTTCATTGCAGTTTGTTTACAATAGTCCAGATATAAAAGTAACCTAGATGCTCATCAATAGGTGATTGGATACAGAATGTTGGTACACATATACAATAGAATATTGCTCAGCCATGAAAAATAATTAAATATTCCTATTTGGAACAACATAAAAAGTACCTAGTGGGTATTATGGTAAATGAAATAATTCTGACTGAGAAAGACAAGTACCATATGATTTAAGTTATGTGTTTAATCTAAAAGAACAAAGTGAATGAAAAGACAAAACAGAAACAGACTCATAGATATAGAGAACAAATTAAAGGATGCAAGATGGTTTGATGGATGGGGGGCTGGGTGAAAAATGTGAAGGGATGATGAAGTATAAATTGATAGTTACAAAATTGTCATGGGGATAAAAATGCAGCCTAGGTAATATAGTCAATAGTATTGTAATACCTATGTATAGCACCAGGTTGGTAATAGAGTATTTGGAGATCACTTTGTAAATTATGTAAATGTCTAACCACTATGCTCTAAACCTGAAACTAATATAAAATAATATTTAATGTCAACTGTAATTGAAAAAAGTGTTCCAAAACAAACTAGAAATGAACAAAATTTTATGGTGATGATATCCAATGTCAAAATGAAAAACAAATCAACCAAATATCAGCCATCTACTTTGTGGTTATATATTTCCAGCTAATTCATCTTGATGGACTCAAGTAATTCTACTTAATCAAACATTCTATATAACTGTACAGATATTATTCTGTCATTGTTAGAATTGGTGTTTTGCAATCTCTTTCATTATAAATTTCCTAGTCAAGTTGGTTCTTTCGAGAAATCACATACAGAGAGTATAAAAGAAAGATAAGAAATATGTTCAAATAACAGCAACAGTAACAACAACAAATAATAGACTGCCATTTATTTAGTCCTTAATATGTGTCAGATACAGTGCTAGGGGCTTTAGATAAATAATTTAATTTAATCATCACAACAACCGCAGACTACTTTCTTCTTTACGGGACAGGTGAAAAATTGAAATGTAGAGAGATGAACAGGTTTGCCTAAGGTAACATAGCTAGATAATACTTGATGAAACCAGGATTGAAACCAAACTTGGCTTTTAAAATTCTTTGTTGCAGTAATTAAACATCCTGAATATTAATAATTGTTCCATTGATTAAAAAGATTAAAACTACCTCTTATTTTTCCTTATTATTTTTATATTTTCCAAGTTTTCTTCATTAAGTCCATATTATATATGTAACCTTCATAATTAAGTGTTCTATTATTTAGTGTACTTTGTATGACATGAGAGTCTTGTAGTGGTTTTATATTATTTGAGTTTCTTCAATAATATTTTTAAAATAACTACTTCTCTATTCCATGTGTATCTTATAGAACTATGGTTTATGATACCATAAGTTCTTTGCCACAAGTTCTTTACCTTTTACTAAAGTCTAGTTAATCAACATCTTCCACCTCATAGAGAATATTAATTGGTCTAGGAGTTGGTCATGTTACCCTGAATCCTTCCCTGGAATTCATAATATGACTCCAGAATAAAGAATCTTTTCATCGTGGTTACACAATTGGGAGAATATAACTATGAGGCTACTGGTGTCTATATTCTCTGTAATATGGTGAGAACCTGTCTGTAATAGGAAAAGAAAGGAGAAAAAGCAGAGATGGGGAATAGTTATCTTGATAATATTGAATCCAACTTTCAGTTCTTAAAATTATTCTTGCTGTTTTCCTTTTGCCTTATTCTGGGGTTGAGTCTAGGAATATATTATTAATATTATTATTATTTTAAGAATCCTCAGTTACTTATGATAATTGGATATATGTGGCAATCATGAGACATGATTTTAGTTTTCTAAAGAAAAATAAAAAAATATATTTCTTGATTTATGTCGATTTTTCACTAAGAATTTTTTCTGAAACATGAGTCACCCAAATGCTCTATAGGAAAAAAGGTTTTCACTGTTCATTAAAGGGTATGAAAGTCCTGTAGCAAGAAAATAGTAATTGTTTAACCCAGCTTCTCTCAATTACCTTTTTCCCCCCATTTAGTAGTTATTAACACCTTAGAAAACATACTTTTGGAAATGCTGATTGATATATTTATATATAATAATTTGTCAAGATTACATTCATTTTCACAGCTTTACTATAACTTAAAATTTATCACTTTTGAATAAACTTCTCCCCAATCCTTTAATTGTTTGATTGATTATATCTAAATTTATATCACTGGGTAACCCTGAATGTTCCAGCTAGTCAAGATTTTTTAAATTTCATCTGGAATCCAGCATGTTATATTTCTCTCCTAGCTTTGGGTCATTTGAACATTTGATAAGGAGAACTTTTTTTTTTCTTTTTTATAGCAAAGAGAGTATTTATTTTAGGGAGTTGCAAGTCCTAGAGAAACAGTCAATCTAATGTTCTCTGGGTGTTTCAGGAGCACAGATTGTATAGGAAGAAATCCGTAGTCATGAAAATTAAGGGAGCTGGGGGCATGGGTGCTACTGTTTGAATGATTGCACAGTGCTGTGGTCACTTATTATTGTGTTCGGTTCTGGAATCAGCCATGGCACCATCCCGTCTGGTTCCACGGATGGTAAGTGTTTTTCTGCCTTCATGAGCCTGGAGCTGAAATACATCTAAGGCTAAGATATTATCCTTAGTGTAACCAAAACTTATTGTCCTCATGACTATAGACTTAAGGCTTAATGATTACTGGAACAGGCACACAAAGATGGGAGAATAAGGATGGTTCAAAGGTAAGTGAGTCACAATGCCATTATTTGGACAAGACTTAAATAAGGGGGAAAAACTATATTTAAAAATGAAATGTAGTTTATGTGCAGTTGCAGCCTTTACATTCTAACTTTGTGCCTTTTTCTTGCTTAGGCTGTATCCTCCTGGTGTCCCTCTGATTTTTCCCAATTAACTGACCATTGCCCACTTTAAAATTTAACTCTGGCACCTTTCTTCCTGAAAGACATTCCTAAGTGTAACCTTCCTCTTCATGTTGGCTTTGTATTGGAGTCCTCTTGGTTTTCATATTTCCTAGCAAGTACGTTTCTCTACCCTTAGTATGTTATACAGTAATTTTCTGCTTATGTGGCTTTTTTTTGCATTAAATTAGATATTTTTAAAGATCATAAAAAGTTTTGCTCTTAAGTATTTTGTCCTGGGTGTCTGCTTCAATTCAGCACACAATAAATATTTGTTGAATGAATGAATGAATCAATCAATCAATCAATCAATAGAAAGGATGAATAAGGCTTGAAAGACTGTATTAAGCTGCACCAAAGGAGGTTCCTGAATGCTGGCCTAGGCATTTTCTTCTTTTTTTTTAAGTAGCTTATGGAAGTGATGTTGGAAGTATTGAACAGAGTATACTTGGGTAAAAGTGAGTTTTTGTGACAGAAAATCTGACAACAGCTTCCAGGGTAGGCAGACTCTAAACACCAAAAGGAAGAGGTAGTGTAAGCAATTGGAGGAGCCATAGAGGAAAGGCTGGGCTTAGGGGTCAGGCACAATCTCTGCCACTTTTAGCTATGTGATATTTATTAGGCACTTCCCTATCTTGACATTAGTTTCTTCACCTGTTAATTTAGGAAGTTAAACTGAATGTGCTCTGGGATCTTATTTTATGTTCCTGGGTCACTCATGCTTGATAGTGCCTCTCTGTTGGGGGCCCAAACCTGCAGCTTCTTTAGAAGCCAGAGATTTAGTGGGTGTTTGCTAGAAATGTCCCCACAGAGACCACTGTAGCCACTTTGTACCTTGCTGAATTTGGATGCCTGGATAGAGAATTCAACCTTAGAAGGCATCCAAGGGTATTGCAGGGTTGATAGTGAGCCGACAGCTGGCTACATCTCCAGCCCCATTGTTTCACTTAAAGTTGGCTCTAGCTCCCTTATTTTCTCTCCTTGGTTATAGAACTGGCTGCTGGCCATGAGCTTCCTGCCCAAATTGGTACCTTATCAGAGCTGGACCAGGCTCCCTCAGAAGCAAGTAGGTGGGACTGTGTGCCTCTAACAAGCTAAGTCTCACAGGCTGCTGCTGTAAATAGACCCAACATCCCAGAAAAAAAAAAGAATGGGAGAGGAGGGGAAGGCATTTTCCATGGTGAGGTGACAGAGATGTTGCCTGAGTACCTCACAACAACCCTGGGAGGTGGCTATTTCAATTTCCCTGGAGAAATGAGGGAATCAAGGACCAGGGAAGTTGAGTTACTTTCTCAAGTCTGAGCCAGCATTCACACCAGGGCTCTTTAACTCTAGTGTCTATGGTCTGTCTAACCACACAGGTATAGAGAATCAGCCCCTCCACACCACAAGTTACCTATAATTGGACTTTTTATTATTGCAGAAAAATCAAGGCGACTTGGCATGCCATTTACTCTGTGCCTTTGGCAAGTGACTTAAAATCTGTGACCTTCAATTGCTTTTGATAAAGAGAACTTCTAAAGCTCCCATTAATGTCTTGTTTACCATGTTGGTTCAATGAGGTTAAGCATAGAGTCTTTTGGTGTTAACTCAGCATAAAGCCCCTCCACATACTCAGGAGACTGCCTAGCCAGCAGCCAAGGAAGGCAGTACACAAAGAGCTTTCAGTAGTGCCTACTCTCAAGGATGTTTTCTGCTGATCCCAATGTTATTATCTGCTCCTGTGACCAAGCAGCACATCTTGCTTCCATCCACTTGAGAAGGTGGCTACTTCCCCATGAGATTACTCCTCCCTCTGTTTGTGGGCATAAAAGCATTGCTTGCCTTTGGCCGGGTGGTTTTTCCTTCAGCTCCAACTAACTGCTGCAGAAGCTTCCCTGCCCCATTAGTAATAAATAGCATGTCACACCCCATTGGTCCCTCCCTGGTGGTTTGTGGGGTTTTTTTTGTTGTTGTTTTTTGGTTTTGTGTGTGTGTGTGTGTGTGTGTGTGGTGTGTGTGTGTGTGTGTGTGTGTGTGTGTGTGTGTTTTGGAATATCCCAGGCTCGGGTTCCTGGCCTAGAGCTCCTGAATTATAATTGGTGTAGCCAGCAGGATATTACAAAAAATACCCTGTGTGTGAACATGTCTAGTGGGAATCCATCAGGGACACTCACAAGTCTGTTAGGGAGAATCCCAAGTTGGCTAGGGGAAATTCCAAGTAGGGGTCTCCCAGGGAGAATCTTGAGTTTACCAGGGGAAATCACGGGTGAGAATCTGCTAGGGGTAATCCTGGGGTGGGCCTCTGGGTCCATGTTGTTCGAGGTGGCAAGCTTTGTAGATTCTTTTGGCCTGTCAAGGGAATGGGGGAACACCCCCAGCATTTTATGGGCCTCTTACAGATAGTACAGAAAGTAGGGGAAATTTGTTCTTTCAGAGAGAGGAAGAAACTGCAGGCTTTAGTAGCCACAGTGGGTTGCCCCTTCTGCAGGCACTATGTGATGCTTAGTTTTATGCAAGAACACTGTAGCAGATTCTCTGAAGATCCTAACAAATTTACTCATGAATATGAACAAATTTACTATGACTTATGACTTAATTTGGCAACATTAAAGGTCTTATGAGGTTTTTCTAACTCTCAGTAACTTTCAAGATCTTGCAGATGGCCAGAAATGTAAACACAACCAATACTGCCTGAGAGTGAGATAACTAGGGAAAAAAATGGGGCACTTTTGAAAGCAAGTGGCTAGTCTCACAAGCTATACCCTGCCCCCATCTTTTACCAGCTTCTGTAAAACTGTCAAAGGCCATTGAAATGCTTCTAGAGGTTACAAAATATACTCATAAATTCACCAATCTAAAGGATGTTAATTGTTTACTTTCTAAATGCCATTAGAAATTGAAGTCTCTGAGAGTTAAGAGTTTGTATTACAATAGAAAGGGAAATGTATGTGTTTAGTAACAGAAGGTATAAGGTAATAGAGGTGTATTTTAAAGGAGATTAAAGAAAGTAGTTTGCCCTAAAGTTGGTTGTTTCTAAATGTGTAAGAAGAGGCAAAATGAAGGGATAAAAAAAGTTGCAGAAAGTCTGTGAAGAGAAATCTCGAATGAGGAAAATTTATATATGGTTAAACTAATGCAAGAGTATTTTTTTTTTCTCTTTCTGCTGAATAAGACGATGTTTCTTAAGACAATCGGACTGCTACCAAAATTATGAAAAAAATTTCCTGAGTAGAACACAAGGACTCTGCTTTATCAAACTAATTTTCTGTGTTTCAGATTGTCTTAACCAGTCACCACTGTTATTGACACTGAGCAAGAAATTGGGAACTTACCACTTTGTTCTAGATTCAGCTAATGCATTTTTCTCTATAGATATTCACCCAGTCAAGGTCAATTCGCCTTTACCTGGGAAGGGGGACAATGGACCTTCACTGTCTTACCAACAGGGTATTTCTATAGCCCCAATATTTGTCATGATATTGTGGCTAAAGATTTAACTGGCTAGGCTAAACCCTCCACCATACCATTATATTGATGATGTCACGCTAACCTCTGACTCTCTTTCAGACTTACAGTAGGCTGCCCCAGCCTTGGTGACACACCTGGAAGGAAATGGATGGGCCATCAAAGAAAATAAGTTGCAAGGCCCTGGCTTGTCTGTCAAATTCTTGGGGGTGGTCTGGTTGAGTAAGACAGAGATAATGTCTGAGGCAGCGTAGATAAAATCAGGCTTTCCTCCTCCCCATCACAGTTAGACAACTATAGGAGTTTTTAGACCTCATAGAATATTAGAAGGTTTTCATCCCACACCTAGCACAATTAGTATGCCTCCTTTATCATCTTGTCCGCAAGGGGGCCAACTTATATTGGCAGGAAAAGTAACAGATAGCCTTTACAGCTGCCAAACAAGTGGTGGAGATAGTACAAATACTAGGCGTCATTAGTCATGCACACTCATGCAAATTAGATTTACATGCCACCCCTGACAACTATGCCTGGGGGTTCTGGCAATGGCAAGGATAGATACATGTACTTTTGGCTTCTGGTCCCAACTCTGGAAGAGCACAAAAAGACAATATAGCCCTATTGAACAATAAGTCAATTATGTGTACCAAGCTCTGCTGGCCATCAAAGCATTAACTGGACTCACCATGGTTGGCGTAAAAACAACATACCTTGTCACAGGGTAGGTTTATGACATGGCGCATGGCCCAAAAGTTTGGTGGCTTAATGATGTACCTTGGCAGTGTAGAGTACACACTTGCTGTAGCACAGTAAGCTCTCTACCAGCCCATTAATTCATGAACTGCAACACGTTTTAAGACAGGTAATCCACCGAGCTTCAGCCACCTTTGAACCTATTCAAGACATGCCAGAATCTACCACCCAAGAAGGGAAACCTCCTATCCTGGAAGATGCTTGGTATACTGATGGCTCTTGAAAGAGTTAACTATTGACATGATGAGCCATTGCTAACCAGCCTGTGACCGACAGCAGAAGGATGCATGAAGAGACCAGGCACAGCAGCCAATGGGCCAAACTATGTGCTGTTTGGCTTGTAATAGCTAATGAAAGGGGTTCCCTGACCATCTGTACTGATAATGGGGCTGTGCACCATGGGCTGACTTCGTGGCTACCCTGATGGCAGGCCTATCACCGGCAAGTGACCTAGGGGCCTCTTTGAGGCCAAGACATGCTGCTAGATATTTACCACCTGAACCAACACAAGACTATCATACTGTATCATGTGAATGGATACCAACTTTTGTGGTATCTGGGCAACACAGAAGGAGACAAACTAGTCTGTATATGGTGGCTGGAGGGGGCACCTTTGGAAGACATAGTCACCTGATTCCACCAGAAGATGAAGTACACAGGCCAATGGACCACAAACTCAACCATGCACCCTGGAGTCGGTCAACAAAACAACTTGTTCTTGCCAGCCCCCCAGGATATACCTTGGGGAAAAACAACCCTGCACTGCCCTTGGTCAATGCATATAAGACCTTAGTGGTGCTCTCTGGTGACCACTGGGGCAGGCGGGGGGGAGGTTCTAAAGAAAGATTTAACCTTATAACCAAAGATCACTGATTCTTGGCCCCTATGTCTCATTCGGCATACCTTGGGACCAGGCCAAGACCGGGCTTGGTAATACCCACCCAAGACAAATCTCTGTCACTCTAATGCTCTTAACCCAGAACTGGACAGTGACATGTGTCCTCCTGGATGAGTAGGACTTACCCCTCTTGGTATCCCTTAAACATGTGTCATATCATCCTTAGTCTTGTTGCAGGTAACATCTGTCTGCAATGGGCCAGCATAATGGTAGAGGTGAACAACTGCTCAACATGTTGGGTCTGCACAAAACTTCCAAAAACAACATTAACTGGCCTCCCTTGGGACCCTCACACCACCTGGCGGTCCTCCCTGGGCTCATAGGCCCATGACCTGGTAACAGAACTGCTTGGCCTATGTATACTGTTGTTAGTGTTATGATATAGCCTTTATTGTGTTTGTGGTATTTTGATGCAATGCAGAGAATCCCTGTCCAGAAGAAATGATACAAAGAATGTGAGGTGGAAGACCTATTTGGTGGTGGATTGTGGGGTTAATTCAGAACATAGATATTCCATATACTCAAAAGACTGCTGACTGCCCAGCCAGGACCCAAGGAAGGCAGTACCTTCTTCCCAAGACATTTTCTGCTGCTATCATGGACGTTAACCGCTCCTGTAACCAAGAATCACATCTTGCTCCCATCTGCCTGAGAAGGCAGCTGCTTCTCAAATGAAATTACCCCTCCATCTGCTTGTGAGCATAAAAAAAAAACATTGCTTGCCTTTGGCTGGGTGTTTTTTCCTACAGCTCCAAGGGGTCACTGCTGAAGCTTCCCAGCCCTGTCAGTAATAAATGGCACATCATAACCCTCTGGTCCCCTCTGGGGTTTTATTTTTTGTGGGGGGAATACCCCAGGTGCAGGTTTCTGACCTGGAACTCCTGCATTACAAGTCTCAAGCTATTCTGCTAAAGAATATTTTTCTAGTTAACATTAGTTCATTATTTGTTATCTTTGATATGAGGTTATTCAACTGCTAATCTACCTAATGCTTTTTATCATTTAGGCCACACTTTTTAAAATTTCAACTACAGGTAGGCCAAAATAGATTTTGTCACTTGTTTACTAAAATTCAACATGATCTTTATATACAGTTTATTGTCTTTTAATCAAATATGAAAAAAATATTTCCCCAAAATATTTGAGTTAGAAACTTTCAATGGGCGCATAATCTAAGAACTCTTATCTGCCAAAAACAAACTAGATTAAAATAGAATATATAAAATTTTATAGAAAACAAAACAACTTTAAAACCAAGTAATTCATGATTAAAACTTCTATTATGCTATATATTTTATAATTGATGGGATGTAACTCAAAATGCCTTTGCCTCGAGGTGTTCAAGTTTTCACAATTAAAAATACAATATTATGCTCATCTGAACATATTCTTGGAAAATATCATAGAAAATAAAGTAAAAATATTTTATTAAAAATTATTAAGGTAACATCGATTAATGAAATTAAACAAGTTTCAGGTGTAAATTCAACACTATGTCATATATATATTGCATTGTGTTTTCACCACCCAATTTTGGATTTCCATCTGTCACCAAATATTTAACCCCTTTTACTTCTGTCTACCTATCAACTCCCCCTGTATCCTCCAGTAACCACTAATCCAGACTGTGTCCATGAATTTCTATTTGTTTTTCATGTTTGTTTATTGCTTTCAGTTTTATATTCCACATATAATTAAAATTATATGGTTCTCAACTTTTTCTGTCTGACTTATTTCACTTAGTATAATTATCTCAAGATCCATCCATGCTGTTGAAAATGACAGTATTTAATCTTTTCTTATGGCTGGCTGAGTAACATTGTATATAGTTACCATATCTTCTTTATTTATCTAGGACACTCCTCCCCTCTGGCAATCACCAGATTATAATCTGTATCTATGAGTCTGTTTTAACTTAACTTGTTCATTTCCTTTGTTCCTTTAGATCTGTAGGTAAGTGAAATCATGAGGTATTTATCTTTGACTTATTTTGCTCAGCATAATAACTTCTAGCTACAATGATGTCTTTAAAAATGGTAAGATTTCATTTGTAATGGCTGAGTAATATTTCATGTATATATGTACCATAACTTCTTTACCCAATTGTCTCTTGGTAGGTACTTAGGTCATTTCCATATCATGGCTATTGTGAATAGCGCTGCCATGAACATAAATGTGCATAGATCTTTACAAACTAGTGTTTTGGTTTTCTTTGGATAAATACCCAGATGTGCAATTGTTGGGTAAAAAGGTAGTTCCATTTTTAATTTTTTGAGAAACCTCCATACTGTTTTTCATAGTGACTGGACCAATTTAAAGTTCCACCAAGAGTGAACAAAGGCCCTTTTCTCCACATCCTCACCAGCACTTGCTCTTTTTTGATTTATTGATGATAGCCATTCTGACAGGTGTGAAGTGATATCTCGTTGTGGTTTTAATTTGCATTTCTCTGATGATTAGTGACACTGAGCATCTTTTCATATGTCTTCTGGTCACCTGTATGTCCTCTTTGGACAAAATTCTATTTAGGTCCTATGCCCATTTTTTTTTAATTGGAGTATTGCTGTGTGTGTGTGTGTGTGTGTGTGTGTGTGTGTGTGTGCGTGTGTGCGTGTGTGTGTGTTAAACTTTATGAGTTCTTTATAAATTTTGGATATTAAGTCTTTATCAGATATATTATTATGGAATATCTTCTTTCATTCAGTAGGTTGTATTTTTGTTTTGTTGATAGTTTCCTTTGAATACAGAACTTTTTAAAAATTTGATGGAGTCCCATTTATTTATTTCTTTTGTTTACCCTGCTTGAGGAGATATATCAGAAAAAATTACTCAGAGCAATGTCAGAGGGTTTACTGCCTATGTCTTCTAGGAGTTTTATGTTTTCAGGTATTACATTTAAATCTAATCTGTTTTGAGTTTATTTTATATATAGTGTAAGAAAGTGGTCCACTTTTATTTTTCGCATGCATCTATCCAGTTTTCCCAGCACTATTTATTGAAGAGACTGTCTTTACCACATTGTATATTCTTGTCTCCTTTGTCACAGATTAAATGATCATATCGGCATGGGTTTATTTCTAGGCTCTCTATTCTGTTACATTAAGCTATGTGTCCATTTTTATGCCAGTACTATGCTGTTTAGATTACTATAGGCTTATAATATAGTTTTATAACAGGTGTTGTGATACCTCCAATTTTGCTCAAGGTTGCTGTGGATATTCAGGGTCTTTAAAAAAAAAACAACTGGACAAAATATAAAAACTTTAAGATCACTAGTTCTAATTCTGTTAAAAATGCCATAGGTGATAAGGACAGTACTGAATCTCTAGATAGCTTTAGGTAGTATGAATATTTTAACAGTGTTAATTCTTTCTGTCTATGAAAATGATATATGTTCTCATTTATTTATATCTTCTTCTATTTCTTCAGTGTCATAATTTTGCAAGTATAGGTCTTTTGCCTCCTTGGTTAAATTTATTTCTAGGTATTTTTTGATGCAATTGTAAATGGGATTATTTTCTTAATTTATCTTTCTGGTAGTTCATTATTGGTATACAAAAATGCCACTAATTTCTGAATATGAATTTTGTATCCTGACACTTTATTGAATTCATTTATCAAGTCTCATAGTGGATCTTTATTATAAAAATATTTTCAAAGATATGATATATTCCTGGGAAAATGGAAGGCCACATACATGTAGTGAGCTGTTTGCACAACCAGGAAAAAGCTGAGAAAGCCTTAATCTCTTATCTCTGGCTGATTTTGAGGTTCTATACAAGCAGGAATTAAGACTAATGTAAAGTTGTAAATCTCCTGCATAAGCATTGGAATTGTGTCTCAACACACATACAGAGGCTCTTGGGAAAGATAGAAGAGTTATTGATTCAATCTATTTAAGTATATCTCTGTTCAATCATTAGCTGACCACTAAGTCAAATGTGGAAAGACCATAGTGGACATGCACAACAATGAATAAAGTCTTTACAGGATCATTTAAAACATCACAGAACAAATAAACAGGAGGTAATTAACAACACCTGACTTATAGGTTCACCACATTATGTATTTAAAATGTTGAGTTTTTAAAAAAATTATTAAACTTGCAAAGAAATAGGAAAGTATGGACCTTAATAAGAAAAAGGAAATGAATATGAATTGCACTTGAGGAAGCACAGATTTTGGACTTACTAGACAGACTTTAAATCACTTGTTATAAAAATGTTCAAAAACTAAAGAAAACAATGTCGAGATAAAAGGTACGGTAATCATGTTTTACCAAATAGACATGACAATGAAGACATATAAACCATATACAAATAAATAAAATAACTATTGAGTTAAAAAGTAAAATAATTAAAAATAAAAATGTACTAAAGAGACCAGCATCAGATATGAGCAAGTGCAAGAAAGAATCAATAAATTTGAGACAGATTAAATAAAAATATCCAGTCTGAGACAGGAAAAGATAACAGAATGAAGAAAAACAGATTTTAAGAATCTTTTAGGATGCCATCAAACATATTAATATAATACTGAGAGTCTGAGAAGAGGTTAGAGAGGAAGAGGCACAAGGAATATTTAAATAAATAATGACCAAAAGTTTGCCATATTTGATGAAAAAATAATCTAAATATTCAATAGCCTTAATGAACTCCAAATAGGATAAATTTAAAGAAGTGCAAACATGGACACATGATAATTAAATTGTTGAAAGACAAAGACAAAAAGAAAATCTCTAAAATGCCAAGTGGAAAGCAAATCATCATGTACAAGGGATCATCAATAAACTTAAGAGCAGATATCTCATCAGAAACTATGGAGAACAGAAGGCAGTGGAATGGCATATTCAAAGTGCTGAAAGAAAGACTGTCAATCATTAATTTTATATCCAGAAAATTAGTTATCAAAATTTGAAGAGAGGATTGACATCAGAAATGTAGCAGAGTGAGAGATGTCCCGAGATCTCTTCCATTGAAACAGTAAGCTGAATATCTAAAAGTAAACAAAATCATTCAAACTGCACACCAGCACATCTGAGTGTGGGATCTGTGTATAAGAGCTACCACAGATCAGAACCTCACGTGTCGGACAGTGGGCTGGGAGAAACGAAGAAGCTGCCTCTCCCAGCAAAAGCTCCCTGTAGGAGCTGGGGGAGGGGAGAAGGTGCAGCCAGTTCCCTGAACAGCCCTGCTTGAGAGAGCTGTGAGCTCCGCATGGTTGATGGAAGTGCCCAGTCTTGAGTATAGAAAGTAGAAAAGCAAGGATGACAAAGAAGCAGAGATGGCAGAGAAATAACAGTTGATTTTTACCTGCCACAGTTGGAAAACCAAGACTGAGCTGCAGCCTGCATCCTCCAACCCAGAGGGCCCCTCCTGCCATTCCCTCCTGAATACTGTGGATTCCAAGGGGAATCTGAACAAATGCTACCAAAACTGTCACTAACACTGACAAACACTGAGACAGAGGATAGTGAGTGTGATTAAACATCTATTTTTAAAAAGGCCATTATTTAGGCTTTTATATAAAAGCAGGGATCTAAGAGGCGTAGACACTAATTGTTAGAAACCAAAACAAAAATGCCTTCGTGAAACAGACTAGAAAGAATTATATAATAAATCTTTCTGGAAGAAAAAGCATGATATACCTTCCTTTAATACACAGGTGGACAAGCAGTCCATTTAAAACACCATGAACAACCAAGGAGACAAGGCAACTCAGAAAGAAAGAGAAAACTTTCCAGAAAATAAGTTTACAGACATAGAAATATGCAACTCAAACAACAGAGAATTCAGAATGGTACTCCTAAAACAAACAAACAAACAAATAATAATGAGATCGAAACGGATCATATCAATAAGTTCAGGAACTGAAAAAAAAAAAAAACTAGATGAGCAGAATGAGTTTTTTAAAAATGAGATTGAAACTCTCAAAAAAAATAGATCTCCTAGAGATTAAGAACACATGGTAAGAGTTGAAAAATGAAAATAGCAAGTTTGGGAAATAGAATAGACCAAATGGAGGAAAGGATCAGTGATATTGAAGACAGAAATCTAGAAATAAATCAGAATGAAGAAGAGAGAAATTGAAGAATGAAAAAGAATGAAAGAGAAATATAGAACTAGCTGATACCCTAAGGAGAGGAAACATAAGAATAATGGGCTTTCTCAAAGAGGAGAAAAAACAGCACAGATTAGAAAGCATTTTCAGACAAATGGTTGATGAGAATTTCCCAATTTTAAAAGAACGAATAGGAATCTTGGAATTCAAGAAGTCACTAGAAACACTCAACTATCTCATACTAAAAACTCCTCACCAAGACACATCGTATAAAGGTTAATAAAAAAAAAAAAGACAAAAGAAACAATACTCAGGGCAACCAGGGAAAATATAAGACAGTATCTCTATGAAGAAAAACCCATTAGTTTATCATCAGAAATGTCTCAGCACAAACCTTATAAGCCAGAAAGGAATGTAATAAAATATTCAAGACAATTGAAATGAAAGGAAAATACCAGCCAAGAATAATGTATCCAGCAAAAGTTCTCTTTCAGATATGAAGGAGAAATAAAGATTATTCAAAACATTTAAAAAAAATTGAGAGAATTCTCCCCAAAAAGAGGCCTGCATTACAGCAAACACTGAAAGAGGTCAGCTAACTAAAAATGACAAAAAATAAATACATAACTATGAGTAAGAAGATTTTTAGGCAGATAGAAGCAGAATAGTGCAACTCCTTACTAAGAACAAGAGTTATAAGCTTTAACAATGGTAAGAGATTCACTATAGAAAGATAGTAATGAATGTTCAGAATACATAGAGACAATTGAGACAAATAGACTGAAAAGGGGAGGATTCAAAGATCCAAATTCACAAAAGGGAATAGAGATGAGGCACACATAGAAGAAAATGGATGAATATATACATATATATACATATGTATATTCATCCATATATACAATATATGTATAATATATAGTATTGTGTGTGTGTGTGTGTATGTGTATACATACATACATATATATATAACTATCCTTTATTTGTAATAATAAACACACAACAAAGATTCAGAACTGAAAGTATATAACATAAATAGAAGAACCAGAGGGAAAGCTCCAAAAAATATACACCAAAATAAGAAACAGAAACACAAAGAATGAGGAAGCAATGGAAACATCGAGCTACCAGAAAGTAAGATAAAATATGCCACAAGAAGACCTCATATTTCAATAATTACTCTAAATATAAATGGACTAAACTCACCAATAAAAGGCACAGAGTTTCAGAATGGATCAAAAAACAAAACCCAACTGTATTCTGCCTCCAGGAGAAACATCTCAGCTCTGTAGACAAATATAAACTCAAAGTGAAAGGGTGAAATGATTTTTCAAGCAAATGACATTCAGGGAAAAGCGGGAATATTGTTACTAATATCGGATGAGATGGATTTCAAAATTAAAAAGTAAAGAAGATACTGAGGGGCACTTCATAATGATGAAGGGAATCATGCACCAAGAAGGACTAACACTTATTAATATCTATGCTCCCAATCAGAAAATGCTGAGAATATATGAAGAAATTACTAACAAATGTAAGAGAGAAACCGACCAAAACACTATCGTAGTAGGGGACCTAAATGCCCCACTGTCGGATTATGGACAGATTCATCCGAACAGAAAATCAACAAGGAAATAACATCTTTAAATGACACATTAAACTAACTGGACATAATTGACATATGCAAGCCTTCCATCCCAAAAACAGCTACTTATACATTTCTTCTCTAGTGCACATGGAACATCTCTCAAGAATTAACTGCATAATGGGATACAGAGAAAGCCTCAACAAATAAAGAGGGTTGAAATCATACCAGTCATATTCTCTGATAATAATGCTTTGGAAATAGAAGATCAACTGCAAAAAGAAAGCAGAAAAACACAAATACATGGATATTGAACAACATACTATTGAAGAATAACCGAGCCAAAGAAGAAACAAAAAGAGAGATCAAGAGATACATAGAAATAAGGATAATGATCGTACAACATATTAATCTTTTGGGACATGGCAAAAGTAGCCACATAGAGGAAAGTTTCATATCATTACAGTGCTACATTCAAAAATAAGAATGAACCCAAATCAACAACCTAATGCTTCATCTTTAAAAAATTAGAAAAGAAAGAACAAATGAAGCTAAAATCAGCAGAAGGAAATGAATAAACAAAATTAGAGCAGATAAATGAATTGAAAACAAACAAACACACAATACAAAAAAAATAAATTCAACAATGAGCTTGTTCTTTGAGAAGATTAATAAAAATTGACAAATCCCTGGCTACACTCAAAGAAAAAGAGAAAAGAACACAAACAAAATCAGGGATGAAGGAGGGAAAGTTTGACTGACATCACAGAAATACAAAGGATCATACAAGAATACTATGAAAAAAGTATACAACAGCAAATTTTAATAACTGAGAAGAAATGGACCACTACTCAGAAAAATACAAGATTTCTAGACTGAATCAAAAAAGAACTGGGAAAATATAAATAGACCAATCTGCAGTATGTAAATTTAAAAAAATATATATCAAATACCTATCAAAAAGTAAAATTCCAGGACCAGATGGCTTCACCAGTGAATTCCACCAAACATTCGAGAATATTTAAATATTTAATCTATTCAAACTCTTCCAAAAAATCGAAGAGGTGGCAATACATCCTAACACATTTTATGAGGCCAATATTACCCTTATATACCAAAACCTGGTAAAAATGACACATAAAAGAAAACTACAGACCAGTTTTACTCATGAACATAGATACAAAAAATTCTTAATAAGATACTAGCAAAACAAATACAGCAACATATTAAAAAAGATTATACTCCACAATCAACTGGGCTTCATCCCAGGGGCACAGTGTTGGTTCAACATACACAAACTATTAATGCAATATACCATGAGCAAATTAAAAAATAAGAATCATATGATAATATTAATAGATGCAGATACTTTGACAAGGTACAACATTCATTTATGATTAATACATTTAACAATTGTTATAGAAGAGAAGTACCTTTACATAATAACAGACCATAAATATGACAAGCCCTCAGCCAAACACTATACTGAATGGTGAAAAACTAAACCTTTCCTCTAAGATCAGGAACAAGGCAAGGCTTTCCACTATCGCCATTGTTATTTCAATATAACATTGGAAATCCTAGCCAGTCTAATCAGGCAAAGAAGATATAAAAGGCATCCATTAGAAAATGAAGAAGTCAAACTGACACTATTTTGAAGATGACATGATTTTCTATATTAGAAAACTCTAGACTCCACAAGAACCTACTAGAAACAAAAAGTAAACACAGTAATTTTTCTGGATACAAAATCAATTTTCAAAATGCACAGTGTTCCAATACTCTAATATGAAATGTCAGAAAAATAAGTCAAAAATATAATTCCTTTTGTAATTACAGCAAATAATTAAAATACCTAGGAATGAACTAATAAAACATGTGAATGACCTATATAATGAAAACCAGAAGACCTTATCAAAAGAAATTGAAGAAGATACAAAAAGTAGAAAGATATTAAGAGATCTTGAAATGAAGATATTAACATAGTTAAAATGACCATATTACCTAAAGCATTATACATATTTAATGCAATCCCCATCAAAATTCCCATCTGCCATTTTTAAAAATAAATTTATTTATTTAAATTAGTTTCAAGTAATACAGTACATTGGATAGACATTATATTGTTCATAAAATGATCTCCCCAATTGCTCCTTCCTCCCCTGGCTCTCCACTGAGCCATCATATCAATGCTAACTACATTCCCTGACATGCTCCTCATCCTCGTGCCAACTATCAACTACTAATTTGTACATCCATCGGCATTTTTTAAAGAATAGAACAAAAATTCATCAATTTTTTTATGGGAGCACAAAAGATCTCAAATTGACAAAGCCATCCTCAGAAAAAATAATAAGGCTGGAGGCATCACTCTGCTTAATTTCAAATTATACTACAAAGCAACAATAATCAAAATGGCATGGTATTGGCAGAAAAACAGACACATGGAACCAGTGGAAGAGAATCAAGAGTCCAGAAGTAAACACATATTTTATATAGGCAAATAATTTTAGATTAAAAAAGCCAAAAACATACAGTGGAAAAAGAAAGCCTCTTCAATAAATGATGCTGGAAAACTGGAAATTCACCTGCAAAGGAGAAACTAGACTGTTTGTCTATCATCATACACCAAAATTAACTCAAAATGGATTTAAGACATGAGTATAACACCTGAAACAATAAAATCCATAGAAGGAAAAACATAGGAAAGAAACTCAAAGACAGTGGACTTAAAGAGGATTTTATAAATTTGACCTAAAAGGCAAGAGAAGTAAAAGTAAAAATAGATGAATGGAACTACATCAAACTAAAAAGCTTCTTCAAAACAAAAAGAAACTGTCAACAACATAAAAAGATAACCACCTGAATGGGAGACGATATTTTGAATGCAATGCCTCTGATAAGGGCCTAATATCCAAAATATTCAAAGAACTCATACAACTCAATAATATCGAAAAAAATCCAATCATAAAATGGGCAGAGGACCTGAACAGGCACTTCTCCAAGAGGACATATGAATGGCTAACAATATTTGAAAAAAAATGCTCAACGTCACTAGTTATTAGTGAGAGAAATGCAAATAAAACCCCCAATGAGATACCATCTCACATCTGTTAGAATAGCTGTTTATTAAGAAGACAAGTAATAACAATTTTGAAGAAGATGCAGAGAAAAAAGGGGATTCTTATACACTGCTGGTGTGACAGAAATTTGTAAACTACTATGGAAAACAGTATGGAGGTTCCTCAGAAACCAAGAATTGATCTACCACCATATGATCCAGCAATCCTCGACTGGGTATTTACCCCGAAGTCTTGAAAACTCATATCCGAAAAGATATTTGCACACTAATGTCCACAGCAGCATTATTCATGGTGGCTGGGACATGGAAGAAGCCAAATGTGTCCTGTGATAGATTACTGGCAAAAGAATCTGTGGTACATATATACATGGGATATTACTCAGCCATAAAAAGCGATGAAATACTTTCTTTTGCAACAACATGGATGGGCCTTGAAATAAATATGCTAAGCAAAATAAGCTAAACAGAAAAAAGTTTATAATCACATGATATCACTTATATGTGGGATATAAACCTAAAGCAACAAATGAGCAGGACAGAGATCATGGACATGGACAATAGACTAGTGGATACCAAGGCTAGGAGGCAGGGGGAGGTAGATGGTATAAGAGGGGTCAAATATGTGTGACAGATAGAATTTAAGTATGGGAGGTGAACACACAGTGTAAATTATATCTATATCTATATCTATATCTATATCTATATCATCTTATCTAGATCTATCTTATCTATATCTATCTATCTATGTGTGTGTCCTTACTGTTAAAATGTACAACTGAAATGTATTGGATTTTGTCAACCAATGTAATCATAAAAATAATTAATTAATTAAAATACATAAAATTAAAATGAAACCAAATAAAAAAATAAGAGAAATTAAGAGAAATTTAGACATTCTCTAATATATCAAAATGGATTAAATTTGATTCTCACATACCTATACTACCAGAAGAGCTAGCAGGAGTCCCTTAGCATGAAGTGAAAGGACACTAGACAGTAATTCAAACCCACACATAGAAATAAAGTGCACTAGTATAGGTAAGTACATTGTTACCCTCTGGCACATATGAAAGACATTGTAAATACATTTTTCTTTGTAACTATTTTCTCCTAAAAAGAGCTTTAAAAGATAAACAGAATAAAAATAATAATTGAAAATCTGTATTGATAGTTTTTAACATATATATAAATTTAATTTTTATTATTAATGCCATAAAGAAGTATATTATGCAATACTAATATATAGTAGAAAAGTTTTTCATTGTATTAAAATTATATTGGTATTAATCCAAACTTGATTGTTTTACGTTAAGTTGTTAGTTGTGGGGCAAATACTAAGAAGTTAACTCCACAAAATATGGTAAAAAAAATAATAAAGGATTTAAAAATCAATGCTAGAAGAAATATATATGTAACTCACACAAAAATAATAATTGGGGAATATTGGAGCAGAAATATATAGGGCATATAGAAAACCAATAGAAAAATGGCAGAATCAATCTTACCTTATTAGTAATTACATTAAATGCAAATAGACGACATGAATTAAAAAAAAAACAATTGTGATTCAACTATATGCTGTCTAAAAGTGACACACTTTAGATTCAAAGACACAAGTAACTTAAAGGTAAAAAGATAAAAATAAATAAATAAATAAAATAGAAAATCCAGCCAAGAAACTTAGAGTGGCTGTATCAATAAAATATAAAATAGATAATAAGAATTGGTAGTAGAAAAAAATATATTTTTTGATAAAAGGGTTGGGAAGACATTAACAATTATAAATGTATATGTACTTAACACAGCTCCAAAATACATGAAACAAATTTGACAAATTTGAATGGAGGAAATAGACAATTCAAGGTAATAGTTGGTGACTTCGACACTCTAAAGAATGGACATTTCATATGAATATAGATACAAAAATACTCAAGAAAATATTAACAAAATGAATCCAGCAACATATAAATAGGATAATATTACCATGGTCATTTGGATTTATCATAAAAAATGCAAAGTTAGCTCTACATAAAAGAAAAATCTATCAATGTAAACACATACTAATAGAAAAGATAAAAAAAACCACTATATAATCATCTCAATAGATGCAGAGAGAACACTTAACACAATTTAACATTCTTTGATGGTAAAAACGCTCAAACCAGGAATAGAACTAAATTTCCTCAACTTAATAAAGACCTATCTAAGAAAACCTATAGTTAACATCATACTTAATGTGAAAGATTGAATGTTTTTCTCCTAAGATCATGATCAAAATCACGATCATTGCTTTTTTAGTAAAATTGTGCTGGAGGCTCCAATCAAAGCAATAGGCAACAAAAGATTTTAAAAGGGTTTATTGGGTACAATGAGATGGTATAGGCTAAGTCAGGATCATAGGGTGCTGGACCTTAAGGGTCATATTAAAAACTTTTGGGTTTATTCTAAGAACAATGGGAGTATAGAAGAAAGTAGTAACATTAGAAGGAAAAGACATTCTTTTGCATTTTACTATTCAAAAATATTTTGCATTCCTTTTTTTTCAGTTAACATGCTTAAATTATAAAATGTTAAAATAATTTAAAATTTAAAGTAGCAATTCTGGTTTTGTGTCCATCAAATAATAGATTCAAAATGTGATTCAAATAAAAAACATTCAAATGAGATTTGTCTTTCTGTCACTTATAGAAAGATATTCACTATGAAATAAAGATCCCTGGGAAATTCTACCTCCTCATTTTAACTTTAATTGAAATTGCAATGCATAGTCAGAGAATATAAACTGTGATTATTTTGTCATCCTGTGCCCAGAATACTCCATTGAATACTATGTTGTCATGGTTAATTCCATCAGACTTAATATTAGCCCATGATGTTTTACTGAAATAAAAAATATACCTGCCTGACCACTGATCATTGGTCAAGTTATATACATACATATATATATATATATATAATATATATATATATATATATATATATATATATATATAATATAGTGTGTGTGTGTGTGTGTGTGTGTGTGTGTGTGTGTGTATATATATATATATATATATATATAGTGTGTGTGTGTATATAGTGTGTGTGTGTGTGTGTGTGTGTGTTGTGGGTTCAAGGAGTTTTCAGAAGGATTTGTCTTTGTTTTTCAGATTTGTTTATTGTTTTTAACAGTGAGGTTGATAACCTGTGCCTGCTCTCAGTGAGGATCCTAGAGTGTAGATTGCATAGCAAGAATGAATTTTAAAAGGGGGCATAATTGAAACTTCTGTTCTTCCTTTCCCGATCTAATGCTGTAGGACACCTTTGATTGCAATATTAACTTTAATGGGTTTCTACATTTGTATCATATCTGTAGTAATAATTTCACAAATTTGTAAGCATTGTCATTTTGGGTCCTGTTAGCATCTTTTTTTAGCAATAGAACCCTGTATAATATCCACTTTCAGTGCCGATACCTATTTTCTATGGCATGATTTCAAACTCCTCACTGCAATGAACAAGGCCCTTCCCAATATGGCTCGATTTATCTCTCCAGATGTGTATGGGTCTCTCCTGTTGACCTCTCACGTATATAATTTTATTTTCCTCTTTGTATTTTTATGGAAAGTGGTTCATCCCACCATTATAATACTACTGGATTGAATCATGACTATCTTAATATTTTTTAGCCACTCATCCTTAACACACCATCTGACACACATTAAGTACTCAGTAAATTTTTGATTGGTGGATGCATGCATGAAAGACTGTTTTCAGATTTTCTTTACTGCTCCTGAAATAACATTCCTCTAACAACAAATATCACAAAGTGACAAAAACCATGTGTTTGTAGAAACATACGAAAGCATGAAATCATATAATATTTCTACCTGACCTTGATAATGCTCATAACTGGTCCTACTATCAGCTAATTCTATTCCATTGTTCATTTATTACCATAATTTAACTTGGCCAGCACATACAGGAGAAGGCTTCATTGAGCTGCAGTGAAAGTACAGTTCTAAAAGTGCTAGGGATAATTAAATGAATTTATAATGTGATATTGGCCCTGGGACTTCAACCTAAAAAAGTACTGAATAGACAGTTAGCTGATTTGAAAGGAGAATACAATAAAAAAATTAAACAATTCACTGATAACCACCCTGGAAGGATTTGAGAAGTATGTTTTTATAGATAACATTCACACACAAAAAAAGTGTTTAAATTAATGCTTTAAAACCTTCCACCAAATTTGTTTTAATCCTTATAACATGCAGAGTTACAGTTTTATTTCTTAACAGTTAGGCTTCGCATCAGGCTTTCATGTTTTTGTAAAATACTAAAATGAAATTGAAATTTATACAGTCGTTTTCGTAAGAGTAATTTCAAGACGTTAAACTGGTCAAAAATGACTACATTAAACTAATGATACATTCTTAAAGTTATAATTTGATACAATCACTGATGAAAGAAGCTATGCTTCATTTAAAAATGTCTCCTCTTTCAAGCCCACAGCACTCTAATTTTTAAACTAGTGGAGCAATTAACAGTAAAGGAGTTTTAACTCTGCAAAAACAACAACAACAAAAATATTTACAAATTACTGTGTTAACTTATTGTATCAGAGGAGTTTAAAATTAAAAATACTTTTATAGATAGCATAATAGGAACTGTGTCGTTACAATTTTAAAATTTTCTATCCATAAATCAAGAACTTGCTGACAAAATGTTACTTTTTAATCTCTTAAATTAATTAAGGTTTGTGTTTATTCCATTGACATTACATTTTGAAAATCAGTTCAGTTTTACTAAGTACAGTTCCTGTGGTTTTTCATAATGTATTCCACAGAAATATGCACACGATTTTTCCCTCTGAATTCCTGAAATACAGAAATTTAATTTCATCTCTAGTTTCAGTAATTTAGCAATGTTATTTTTCAATACTTGGAGTATAATGTGTGAGGACTTTTTGACATGGTGGTAGTTCTCTTACTTTCAAGTAATGAGGAATAATTTATCGAACCATCAAAAATGACTTTTCTAATACATAGATCATATATGATATATCCAATTTTTTAATACAAACATATTTAGCCATAGCTATTTTACTTCTGTTATATAAACAGCCAACCTAAGAATCTCACTACTGTTTATAACAGCATACTTCACCCTGCCATTTCAAATTTTCTGATCTGCTCCTCAGAAGCTGGATTAGCACCTCTGTTTCTACTGTTCCAGTGCATACCTCTATCAAGATCTATAATACTGAACCCAAATGAGCTTTTCATTTGCCTCCCATACTGAGAAAACGTCCATGGAGAAAAGAGCAATTTCTTTTCTGTTTTGTTGTTAAATTTATATCACTTAGGAAAGCCTGTCAATTGATAGCTACTTTAAAAAAGCTTAAATGGAATTGGTCATTAAATTAATTATTAATTTGTAAGACCATATACATGTATTCTAAGTTCATCTTAAATACATTTGTAAGAGTTATGCCTGCTATAATCAATATCTTATTTGTAGAACTGAGCAGAAAATTAAATATGAAAGAGATGAAATAAGCTTCGTGTTACTATTACAAATTTAGAGAATTTTGCCCATAGCATAAGGAAATTAATTGCTTCGATATCAATTACACTGGACTTATTTCTCCTTCATTACATGACAACTTTTTGAGAGGTAGTGTGTGTATATATATACACACATACATATTTAAGAAAAAAAATTCAGTGTATCAGTAGCTCTCACTATTTTATACTTATTATATGATGGTTCTAAAAAAATCGACAGCTTTTGTAATTATCTTAAATAATTGAGGTATGCTTTTACTTCTTTGCAACAACCAAAATGTCTTATTTTTAAATATTGGCATACATGTGCATAAAATTCTAAATTGGTTATTACAAGTATACATTCCAGAGATAACTGGAAGAGGTAGTCTTTTGATTATGGTAGGCAGAATAATGCCCCTCTCACTCCAAATATATCCATGTCTTAACCTCCAGATCTGTAACATTTTATGTTACATAACAAATGAAAATTTGAAAATTAAATTTAAGAAAAAAGTATTTGAGATCAGGAACCATGTTTCCACTGGTCACTTTCACCTTTCTCTTGAGCAATGCCAAGGCTAATGGCAAGATTGGTTCAGTGAAAAGGGGGTAATGCACATGGCAATAGTAACACTAGAATACTTAATAGTCCACCAGCAAGGACCTCCTCTTTGCTGGCTTTGTATGCTGTTACTGCTGTTCCAAACATTTAGTTATTAGTATTAAATAACTCCATGTTTCATCATATTTGCCCTGCTAAAGGCATACACTAAAATACTTGTTGAAGAAAAATAGGAGACGAGAATAGCATTCCAGATGTTTTGTTTTTATCCTGCTTGCCTGTGTACAAGATGTTGAGTTAATTAAATAATTAAGCTCCAATATTAGCAAGTTAAAGGAAACCATTTAGATTAGTGCTATGTATCCACCCTTGGCTGCACATCAAATCTCCCAGGGAATTTCTAGAAATATACTGATTCTTGGACCCTACTCTCAGATATTATGATTTAATTTTTCTGCGATAGGGCCTGGGCATTGATTTTTTCCCCAAAAAAACTCCACAGGTATTTGTAAAAAAAAAAAAAAAAAAAAAAAAAAAAGCTGTGGGACACAGGATTTGGAACTGCTGGTGTAGTGAAAAGAGCATCGGATTTAGAGCAACTCTGTCACCAATTGTCTGGCCTAGGAGAGGCACATCATTCTCTGTATTTCAGATTCCTTATTTTTAAAAGTGGGGTATCATAATGCTAACTTGAGATTAAGATTATTATTTTTTAGGCATATTGTGAAGAATACATTTGCGAACACACCCAAAAAAAATGTTTGGAAACTCCAAATTTTTATGCAAATGTTAACTATATACATCAAACTTAAATAATGATTCGGATTATGTTAAATTATTGTGATTAAAAACAGATTAAAACAATAATCCATTCTGTCAACCTCAGGAGGAGGCCTTAGCAAATCTTATTATAGAATATGGTTTCTGTGACCTCAGTGAAGCACTGCAGTGATGGAGTTTATTTTTCTTTAGTACTCTATAAATTTCTCTCTGAGACTATGCCTAACAAAACTGAAATCTCATTTTAAATTTAAAAAAAATGGAATTTAGGTAAAGAACTATAAATATAGGGAGTTGTTCTGGATTATTTCAGGTGAGCCCCATATGATCATATTGGCATTTAGATGTGGAAGGGGAGGTGGCAATTCAATCAAAGAGATGTGCTGGAAGAATTGTAAGGACAGATTTAAAGTCTAAGAGGGACTCAGTACACTACTACTGACCTTGAAAATGGAGGAAGGAAAGCCATAAGCCAAGGAATACAGAGATCTCTGGAAGCAGGGATGGCTCTCAGCTGACAGGCAGCAGGAAACAGGATCCTCATTCTTATAACCACAATTAAGTGAATTTGTCTATAATAAAAATAAAATTGGAATAAGACTCTCCCCTAGAGCCTCAAGAAAGAACCACAACCTTATCAATGCCTTGATTTTAGCCCAATGGAACCCCGTGTTAGACTGCAGAACCATAGGAAAAAAATTGTGAGTTTGCTTTAAAGCCACTCAATTTGTGATAATTTGTTATAGAAGCAATAGAAACTAATACTAATGGCTTAATGTTAAGGGAAGAATAACAGTAACTAGTTATTGAACACTTACTATAAACAAGGAACATTACATGTATTATTTCATTAATAGTAATAAATAGTATTTTTTATTTGTTTAAATGAGGAACCAAACAAATAGTCTAAAATAATTGTCCACCAGCTTGATAGATCCGGATTACTTAACTTTTAACTCTGGGCCATTCTTTTCACCAGTATGCTACTCTGCTTCTCAACAAGACTACAAGAACTATATTTAAAAATCATGCCTGAGTTAATGATAAAATTATTTTTTTTTTAATTTATGGAATATATAATCTATAATTGAACAGCATAATGTTCAAAGGATCTACTATTTAGCTGTCTATTGAAGTTGTTGCATATTTTATGGACATAAGCTTAGAAATATATTACACAGTCATGTTCTGGTATAAATATGAAATATATTATTTTCAGGGCATAGGATACTATCTAACAAGTATTGAACACTTACTATGTACAAGGTACTATATTTTGTATGTTACGTGCATCATCTACTTCACTCCTAATAACCTTATGATGTAGACTTTATTATATATCTCTATTTTACAAATTAAAAATCTGAGTTTCAGAAAACTTAAAAAAAAAACAATCCATAGGTGTAAAAAAGTGACAGAAGAGGCCCTAGTATCAAGAAATGTGTCACTCCAATGTATACCACCTCCTTTATATGAAATTTTATCTAGTAAACGTTAGAGGTTCACCTGCAGAGATCGCAAAGACACTCAGTGCATCATATATAATATCCTTAACATGGTAGTGATTGATGGTTCAGTCCAGAGGCCCTAATGCACTAGGCTTACTATTTCTTGTCTGGCAACCTCCTGCAGCATCTCGTGCAGATCTTCTAAAACAGGCTGTGATCCCAAGAGAAGCCGAGAAATGTGGAGCAGGAAGATAAAAGTTGAAGGGACGGCGAGGATCTAATTAATCAGAAGGCAGTCCCCTTATAGTACCCATATGTGTTTCGAAGGTGCTCTGAAAAGCTTTGCATGAAGTTATCAAAATAATACTCAAAATCATTAAGATATACCTAGCTTAAATAATTCTTAAAGCATATGCTTGACAAAGTAGAGAAGTTTAAAATTAGAAGATCTAAAAAAAATTTTTCCTGGCTTTATTGAATAATAATAGACAATTAGTTGCTCATATTTACATTGTACATGTAAATGAGTTTTTTTTTTCAATTATAATTGGCATACAACAATATACCAGTTCCAGCTGTAACAATCAAGAAATCAAGAGATCTACATAACTTGCAAAGCAGTCACCCCATTAAATTGAGTACCCCTCTTTTCCTTTACATGTGTATACATAATTAACCATCTTTCCCATATTACACTCTACATCTCCATGTCTATTCTGCAACTACCCATTTGCATGTCTTAATTTTTTTTTGCTTTTTTTTGTTCCCCTCACTCCACTTCCATCTATAGCCCTCAAATATTATCTCATCTATGAATTACTGCTTTTGCTGTTGTTTTATTTGTTAGAAAATGAGATCTTGATCATAAACACCTTTGTTAGATTGAAGAGAATTTTCATGAATACTTTTGTTAAAAGAAACTATGAATTTCTTCAAGAAAAATAATAACAAAAGCTAATACTTAACTTGCTCGTAACCCTACTTATTCCAAAGTTTTAGAAGATGAAAGTTTTACATAATCAAACTGAAATTTTCTGAATTAAGTTATATAACATCATTCTTTTTATTACCTTAAAGATTACTTAATTTTTTTTTTTTTATTTTTCAAATACAGTTTGGTACACAACATTATATTAGTTCTATGTGTGCAGCATAGTGATTAGACATTTGTATCACTTACAAAGCAATTACCCCAATAAGTCTAGTACCCATCTGACACCATACATTGTTTTACAACATTTCTGACTATATTCCTTATGTTGTACTTTAAATTCTCATAACTATTTTCTAACTATAAACTTTGTATTTCTTAATCCTTTCCCCTTTTCACCCCAAACCTCCAAAACCCCCCTCCCACCTGGCAACAATCTAAATGTTCTCTGTTTCTATGAGTTTGTTCCTGTGCTGTGTTGTTGTTTTCTAGATGTCATATGTGAGTAAAATTTTATGCCATTTGTCTTTCTTCTCCGTCTGATTTACTCTACTCAACAAAATACCTCTAGGTCAGTCTACACCTATTGCAGATGGCGAGAGGTCATCTTTTTTTTTTTTTTTTTTTTTGGCTCAGTTGATATTAAATAGCTACCATGTACCACCTCTTCTTTCTTCATCATTCTCCATTAGGACACCCCAGGGTCACCATATCTTGTATATTATAAATGCTGCAGTAAACATAGGAATTCACATGTCCCTAAAATTTTATGGATTTCTTTAGTAAAATACCCAAACTAGGATAACAGAGTCTTTTTGTCTCTCATAAGTGTTTGTTTTTGAAGTCTATTTGTCTGGTATACATATTTGCTGCCCCAGATGATTTCATGTTTCCTTTTTCATGAAAATTATTTTCCAACTCTTTACTTTTAGTCTTTATGTGTCTTTTAATCTGAAGTGAATCTTGTTGTTTTTTTTTTTTCCTGCACTTATCCACACTATTATTTAACTGGAGCATTTAATAAAATTACAATTAAACTAATTGTTGATAGATATGTATTTAGTGTCATTTTATTGTTCATATTTTACATCACTTTTTTTTTCATTTTAAAGAAGCACCTTTAGAATCAAGGAGAAATGAAAATCTAAATAGACCTATCAGCAGTAATGGGAAATAGAAACACTCATCAAAAACCAACCAAAAAGTAAAGTTCAGGACCAGATGGCATCAACAGTGAATTCTACCAAACATTCAAAGATTTAATACCTATTTCCTAAAACTATTCCAAAAATCAGAAAGGATGCAATAACTTCCCAACTCATTTTATGAGGCCAATATTACCTCTGACACCAAAACCTGATAAAAATAACATATAAAAGAAAACTATAGACCAGTATCACTCATGAAAACAGATGCAAAAATCCTAAATAAGATACTAGTGAACTGAATAAAGCAACACATTAAAAAGGTTATACACCATGATTAAGTGAGCTTCATCCATGACACAGGATGATTCAGCATACACAAATCAATTAATGTAGTAACCACATAAATAAATTTTAAAAATAATAATCATATGATCATATCAGTTGATGCAGAAAAAAAGCTTTGACAAGATACAGCATCCATTTATGTTCAAAATACTTAACAAAATTGGTATAGAAAGTACCTTTAATTTAATAAAGGCCATATATGATGAGCCCACAGCCAACATTATACTTAATAGTGAAAACTAAAAACCTTCCCTCGAAGATCAGGAACAAGGCAAGGCTTTCCACTATCTACACTGTTATTCAATATAACATTGGAGGTCTAGTGAGTGCAGTCAGCAAAAGAAAGATATAAAAGGCATCCAATAGGAAATGAAGAAGTCAAATGTCACTATTTGCAGGTGACATGATTCTTATATAGAAAACCATAAAGACTCCACAAGAACACTACTAGAAACAATAAGAAATAAGTAAAGTTTCTGGATAAAAATCGATGATCCAAAAATCCATACATTCCTATACTCTAATAATGAAGTGTCAGAAAAAGAAGTGGAAAAAAATTTTTTTCTTTCTATTGCAAAAAAAAAAAAAGAATACCTAGGAATAAATCTAATGAAACATGTGAAGATCCTATATAATGAAAACTACAAGACCCTATTAAAAGAAATCAAAGAAGTTGCAAAGAAATGGAAAGACATTTCATGTTCTTGGATTGGAAGAATCAACATAGTTAAAAGGACCTTATTACCTAAAGCATTATATAGATTCAACGCAATCCCCATCAAAATACCATTGGCATTATTAAATAAATAGAACAGATAAGTATCAGATTTGCACAAAGCACAAAAGACCTGAATTGCCAAAGCCATTCTGAGAAAAAGAGAGTCTGGAGACATCACTCTGCATGACTTCAACCTATACTACAAAGTGATTATAATCAAAATGGCATGGTATTGGCAGAAAAATACACATGGAGCAGTGGAACAGAATTGAGAGTCCAGAAATAAGCCCATTTTTATATAGGCAAATAATTTTCAACACAAAAAGCAAAAACATACAGTGGAGAAAGAAAAGCCTCTTCAATAAAGTGCCAGGAAAACTGGAAAGCCACTGGAAAGGAATGATAAGACAGTTGCCAATCACCACACATGAAAATTAACTCAAAATGGATTTAGGACCTGAATATAAGACCTGAAACAATAAATTGCATTCAAGAAAACATAAAAACTAACATCAAGAATCTTGGATTTAAAGAGGATTTTATGAATTTGACTTCAAAGGCAAGGTGAGTAAAAGCAAAAGTAAACGAATGGGACTACATCAAACTAAAAAGCTAATGCACAGCAAAAAAAAAAAAAAAAAAAAAAAAAAAACATCAACAAGGTAAAGAGACAACTATCTGAATAGGAAAATATATTTTGCAAGCAACACCTTCAATAAAGGCTTAATATCCAAAATATACAAAGAATAAACAACTCAACAACAACAACACAAAAAAACAATCCAATCAAAAAATGGGCAGAGGACCTGAAGACACTTCTCTCAAGAAGACACACAAAATGGCCAGCAAACATATGAAAAACAGTTCAACATCACTAGCTATTAGGGAATGCAAATCAACCACAATGAGATACCATCTCACACTTGTTAGAATAGTTGTTATTAACAAACAAGTAATAAACAAATGTTGGAGGAAGATTCAGAGTAAAATTAACCCTATTACACTGCTGGTAGGACTGCAATATGGTACAGCCACTATGTGAAAACAGTATGGATTTTCCTCAAAAAACTAAGAATTGATCTACCAATTATCCAGTAATCCTCTACTTCGTTATATTTACCAACAAAAACTTTGAAAACTTATATCTGAAAGTTATTTTGCACACCGATTTTCCCAGCAGCATTATTCATGGTGGCCATGACATGGAACAACTGAAAGTGTTCTAGCGATAGATGAATTGGCTAAAGAAGCTGTGTGTGTATTATAGAATGGAATATTATTTCAGCCATAAGAAGAGATTAAAATTACTGCCATTGGCGACAACATGGATAGACTTCGAAATAATCATGCTAAGCGATATATAAGCCAGACAGAAAAGTTGAAAACCATGTTATCACTTATATGTGGGATATAAACCTAAAAGCAGCAAACAAATAGGACAATAAAACAGAGACTCATGGACATGGACAATAGAGTAGTGGTTACTAGATGGTGTTGGTAGAGGAGATGTGGGAGGTAGATTGAGGAAAATAGTTCAAAGATGTGGTGACTGAAAGAAATCTAACTATGAGAGATGAACAACAACAACGAAAACCCCTTTAACTATTTTCATAACGCTGGTTTGGTGTTGATGAACTTCCTGTAGCTTTTTTCCTGACTGGGAAGATCTAAATGATAGCTTTGCAGGGTATAGTCATCTTGGTTTTAGGTCCTATATTCTCTTTGAATATTTCCTAGCTTTTATTCTCTGAATATTTCCTAGCAATCCCTTCTGGTCTGCAAATTTCTCTTGAGAAATCAGCTGACAGCCTTGTGGTAGCTCTCTTGTAGGTAACTAACTGCTTTTCTCTTGCTGCTTTTAAGAGTCTCCCTTTGTTCTTAATTTTTGGCATTTTAATTTTGTTGTGTCTTAGTGTGGGCCTCTTTGGGTTTATCTTGTTTGGGATTCTCTGTGCTTCCTGGGCTTGTATGTTTATTTCCTTCACCAGGTTAGGGAAGTTTAATGTAATTATTTCTTCAAATAAATGTTCAACTCCTTGCTCTCTCTCTTCTTCTTCTGGTACCCCTATGATGCAAATGTTGTCTTGCTTGATGTTGTCCCAGAGACCCCTTAAACTATGCTAATTTACTTATTTTATTTTATTTTTATTCCTGCTCTGATTCAGTGTTTTCTGCTACCTTATTTTCTAAATCACCTATTCAATCCTCCACTCATCTAATATATTGTTAATTCCCCCTAAGATATTTTTCATTTCAGTTACTGTAGTCTTCATTTCTGACTGTTTTTTTTTGTTGTTGTTGTTTGTTTGTTTTATCTCACCACTTTTACGTTTTCTGTCTCTTTGTGAAAGTTTTTTTCTGAGTTTATAACTCTATCCCTACATTCATTGAGCATCCTTATAGCAAGTATTTTTGAACTCTACATCTGGTATACTGCTTGTCTCCATTTCATTGCATTGTTATTTCTGGAGCTTTGTTCTGTGCTTTCATTTGAGACATGTTTCTTTGTCTTCCCATTTTGGCTGCCTACTCATATTTGTTTCTACATTTTAGGTAGGGCTGCTATGTCTCCTGGTCTTAATAGAGTGGACTTATGTAGTAGGTTTCCTGTGGGTCCCAGTGGCCTAGACTTCCCTGGTCACCTAAACCAGTGCTCCACACATATCCCTTCTATGGGTTGTGTGTTTCTTTATGTTATAGTTGATCCTTTGTTTCTCTTTGTTTGTCATGTGAAGGAATTAACCCTCTGAATGATTGGCTGTGATGACTGGTCATGACTAGGGGTGGAGCTTTTGTGCAAATGCTGACCCTACAGAACAGGATTCATTTTAGCACAGCTCTGATGCCTGCTCTGTCTGTCCTTTGGGTATGTCATTTTCAGATATTACCCCAGATAGTGCTCTGGCTCAGACCAAAGCTAGCCACCGTCAGGCATGCAGGCCAATTTCTCAGGCCAATTTCTTTTGGGAGGGCCCTTCCACAGGCCAAGTTCAGCTGTGCCCTGCCTAGGGCCACCAGAAATGAGCCACCAAGCAATCTGCAGATAGCCATGACTCATGATGTGCTTGTAAGTTCCTCAAGAGGCCAAGCCACAAATTAATACCAGCTGCCACTAGTGTGGATCTTGGGACTGCTCAGCAAGACGTACAGGGCATACTGAGGTCAGATGCTGCTTGTTTAGGTTTCGTGACCCTCTGAGAGATTTTAGGAAATTCCACAGTATGAGCCAAGACAGACTATTTGTATGAAACCACTGGAATGTCTTGTGTAGGCCTGCATGTCGAGAGGGAATTACCAAGGGGGCAACCATCAACAGTCAGGTTGATGGAGTCTCAGATATCTTGGCAGCCTGGGTCTGCAAGCCGAGCAGGGTAGGGCTTAATAAAGGAACAATACTCTCTCCCAGCACTTTTTCTTGGAAGAAAAATACTCCTTCAGCCCTGAAGCCAGATAACTCAGTTCCTCCCCATATGTCTCTAATACCTTTCAAGCTACTGCCCCAGAGTTGGAGCTCATAACAAGTGAGTCCATCAGCAGGTAAGTTTATGCATGTGCCGCTTAATTGGAGAGTCTAAAACTCCTGCAGCCCTCCATCTTAACCACAATCTCTGCTGGTGTTCGCAGACATAAGTTGTGACGACTTCTCTTCCAGGCACTGGAATCCTGGGCCAGAGAGCCTGATGTGGGGCCTGGATGCCTCACTCCTCCAGGGGGACCCTTGCGGCCAAGATATACTCTTGATCTCAGCCACCATGCATGGGAGTGGGACCAGCCCATTTGACATATCCACCCCTTTTACCAGCCCTGAGCTGTCTTTTTCCGTGTGTTTTTAGTTGTAGGACTTCTGTTCAGCTAGACTTCAGGTGATTCCCAATGATGGCTATCTGTAGTTTAGTTTTAATTTAATCTGGTTGGAAGAGGAAGAAAGCACATTTTCTACTTCATCATCTTGACTGGAACTCTGTATTTCTTGTATTTTATTTTCTTATATTCATTAATATTCCACAGACATTGATTTTACTTATAGTCTTACTCTATTAGGCTAATATGGTCATTTTAAAAGTGACCTATCACCTCCAAAAGGCTCAATTCCAAATATTAGGGATCAGGGCTTCAACACATGCATTTTGGGGGAGATCTAAAGAGTCCATAATAGTGGTGTTCACCTTATCGTAATTTAATAAGCATTTGGTTTACATAGTTTTCTGTATTTGTGTTTTATTTTATAACAAAAAAAACTATTTAAAAATTAGAATAAATAAAACAAGTAAAAGTAAGAACATTTAGCTATGTCAGCCTGGTAGCAAGCAACTTGGTAATGACTCACATTTCCTATCCACCCCTCAAGAACACTGAATTAGCTGATTATGCTGTTATTGTGTAAAAGTAATTTAGATTTTGTTCTATAATTAGATATGAGTTACTTACTTGATTTCACCTAATCAATTAGGCTAATTTTCTCTAACCATTATAAAACAAAGCCTGTAGAAAGCATTTAACCTAAATATTAGAAAATAATTTCTCACTAAGCTTCTTGTATGAGTTCATTTTTGTAACCATGAATTAAGATAAGTATCGAATGAATTGGTTTGAATTGTTGAAGAAGGAATACAATTGTCTTGAGCATCTTGTTCATGTAATTTATGAAAACAATTAGATATAAATAATGTTTCTGAAGAATCAATATTGTTTATTTTTTTGTAATAATAACTATATTCAGTAAACTTGTAATGTGATTTAGTAGGTTGATTTTATTTTTCTCTGCTTTATTGAGATATAATTGACACATAAAAACTGTATATATTCAGAGTGTACATTATGATGATTAACATACATGTACTTCGTAAAATTATTACAAAATCAAGCTAATTAACACACCCATCACCTCCCATAGTTACATTTTAATTATGGTGAGAACACTTAAGATCTATGATCTTAGTAAATTTCAAGTATAAAATATGTTATAATTAACTAAAGTTACCATGTTATACATTAGATTTGAAAAACTTATTATCTTCTAATTGAAAATTTGTACCCTTTCACCAACACTTAGCCACTGGCAAACAACCATTGTGCTCTTTACTTCTATGAGTTAAACATTTTTAGATTTCACATATTAGTGAGATTATAACAGTATTGGACATTCTCTGTCTGGCTTGTTTCACTTAGCATATCTTCCGGGTTCAAACATGTTGTCACAAATAGCAAGATTACCTTATTTGTTATAAATTAATAATATTCCATTATATATAAAGAAAATGTGATTATATATATAATCTTTATCCATTCATCCAATAGTGGACACTTAGGTTATTGCCATGTCTTGGCTATTGTGAATAATGCTGCAATGAACATGGGAATACAGGTATTTCTTTGAGATATTGAGTTTATTTCCTTTGGATATGTACATGCAAGTGGGATGGCTGGACCTTATGGTAGTTTTATTTTTTATTTTTATTTTTTTTGAGGAAACTATGTTTCATTTTTCATAATGGCTACACTAATTTACATTCTCACAAATAGTGCACAAGGATTTCCTTTTCTCCATATCCTCACCAACAATTATTATCTCTTTTCTTTTTCATAGTAGCTATCTTAATAGGTGTGAGATGATATCCAAGTATTGTTTTGATTTGTATTCCCTGATGATTAGTAAATAAAGAACTCATATAACTCAATAGCAAAATAATGATAATAATAATAATAATAATAATAATAATAACCTGGTTTCAAAATGAGCAAAGGATTTGAATAGACATTTTGCTAAAGCATACATGCAAATGACCGAAAGGTATATGAAAAAGTGATCAATCTCACTAATAATAAACACAGTATATATATGTATATATATATACATATATATATATGTATAATATGTGTGTGTGTATACATATATACACACACACATATATGTGTGTATATATATATATATATATATTTATTTATTTGTTTATTAAAATGTGTTCTCTTCAGAATAATCTCTGTGTCCAAGAAAAATAATAGTTGCACAAAACTTAACATGTGTAAAACTGGTCAAATTCTATATTTGACTTATCTTTCATTAACTTGGTTGGCATTATGAAGTGATGACATTACAATATATGAATAATTATTAAAAATTAATTACATATGACTGTGCAAATGGTTAGGCAGGCAGTTTTACTTTGGAGTAAGAAGTACCATTTAATGAGCTAGGCCAGTATTTCTTAAAGTACATTGTCATGATCAGTAATTTCATAGGATACTGATAGGCATTACATGCAAAAAAAATAGTTCTTCAGGGTTATCCTTTGTTTTAAAGAGATCCCATTCTAGCAAGATTTTTCAAAGCCTTTAAAATACTAATATTCATTGTTAATCTCTGAGGTTGTGGTATATCATGAAGCATTTTTCAAAACTTATTTGGCTATTAAACACTTTGTCCCACAAAGCATTTTAAAAAATAACTGACCCATTAATTGCTCATTGTGAAATACTGGTTTATGCATAGCTGAAAGAGAAGCTAAAAGTAGAATGGGAAAAGCATAATAGAGTACAAAAATAAAACTGTAAATAGTAATCAACAAGCATCCTAGAAATAATTTATTGCTTAGCGCAGTGTTTGATATATAGAGTACGTGTTTATAAATATTCATAAAGTGAATGGAAATGTTAATTGTGACTAAATTATCCTGTAATCACTCTTATTTTGTGATTAGAGCGTTACATTTAAAAATGAAAGTCCAGAGTTGCAGTCAAAATAGCAAAGTAGGTAAATGTTGTGCTTGTCTCCTTTCATGATCACATCACATTTACAACTAAATGAAGAACAACCATCATTAAGAATTCCCTGAAGTCTAGTTGAACAGAAGTCCTACAACTAATGGCGCACAAAATAAGCCACTTTGAGATTGTTAGGAAGGGCGGAAATACATAACAGGAAAGTCCCACACCCACCTGTGGTGGTTAAAAATCAAGAGAGATTTATTAGCTTGGGAGGTACCCCCTGAGGAGTGAGGTGTCCTGCTCCACACCAGGCTCCCAGGCCAAATTTTCAGTGCTGGAAAGAGAAATCCCCATAACACTGATTGTGAAAAACAGCCGGAAGTTGTGGCCAAGTAAGACACAGAGTAACTGTTTTCCCAAGTGTTCCATTTAGAGAGCCCACATATGGACTTAATAATAAATTCACTCACCCTAACCTTCAGTGCTAAGGCAGTTATGAAACATAAAAATGAAGATATAAAACAGAAAAGAGAACTAGTTATAAATGAAGAATACAATAACTAAAATAAAGAATGCTATAGAGGGAATCGACAATAGGTTAGATGAAGCAGAGGACTGAATCTTTGATTTGAATAATAAGGTAGCATAAAACACCCAATCAGAATAACAAAAATTTTTAAAAAGGATCCAAAAATTTGAGGATAGTCTAAGGGGCCTCTGGGACAATATCGATTATACCAACATTTGTATCACAGGGGTACCAGAAGAAGAGCAACAACAAGGGATTGAAAACATGCTTGAATAAGTAATGACAAAAAAAAAAATTTCTCATAACCAGGCAAAGGAAATAGACATAAAAGAAGCTCATACCAAAACACATCATAACTAAAATGTCAAAAGTTGAACAAACAAAGGTTAAAAGCAGCAAGAGAAAAGCAATCAGTTAGCTGCAAATGAGCTCCCATAGGACTATCAGCTGATTCCTCTACAAAATTTTGCTGGCCAGAAAAAGTTAGCACTAAATATTCAGTGATAAAATGTGGGATATAATGTGGGATAAAATCTACAACCAAGATTACTCTACCTAGCAGAACTATCATTTAGAATCAAAGAACAGGTAAGAAGCTTCCCAGATAAGAAAAGCTAAAGAAGATCATCATCAACAAACAAGTTTATAAGAAATGTTAAAGGGACTTCTTTAAGAAGATTTTAAAAATTAAAAATATTAATAATAGAATGACAACTACAGATCTGTCAAAAATTAATTTAAATGTAAATATATTAAATGCTTCAATCGGAAAATAAAGTGGCTGAATGGATAAGAAAACAAGAACCTAAAATATTCTGCCTACAAGAGACTCACTTCAGATGAAAAAGATACACAGACTGAAAGTAAAGGGATGGAAAAATAGTTCATGAAAATGGAAACAAAAAATAAAAAAGAAAGCTAAGATACCAATATTTATACCAGACAAAATGATTTTAAAACAAAGACTATAACAAGAGACAAAGCAGGAACCATTTATCTCATTTCTGGGTATTTATCTAAAGAAATCCAAAACACGACTTCAAAGGGGCATGTGCATCCACATAGTCATTGAAACATTATTTACAATAGCCAAGATAAGGAGACAACCTATTTGTCCATCCATAGATGAATGGATGGAGAAGTGGTACATGTTTACAATTGAGCTCTGTTCAGCCCTAAAGAAGAATAAAATCTTACCATTTGCAATACATTCGTATTTCCACTGCCACATTATTTACAATAGCTAAGATAAAGAAGGCAACTTAAACATCTATCAATGGATGAATAGATGAAGAATTGGTACATATATACAAGGGAATATTACTCAGAAATAACAAAGAATGAAATCTTGCCATCTGCAACAACATGGATATATCTGGAAGGTACTATGCTGAGTGAAATGAGTAAGGCAGAGAAAGAACAAAACAGACAAACACACAAAACAGAAACAAACTCATAGATACAGAGAACATTTTGATGATTGCCAGATGAAAATGGGTTGGGTGGTGAGTGAAAAAGGAAAAGGGATTAAGAAATACAAATTAGTAGTTAGAGAATAATCATAGGTATATAAAGTATAGCATAAGGAATATAATCAATAAAATCATAATAACTATGTATGGTATCAGGTGGGTGCTAGATTTTTCAGGGCATCCACCTCTTATGCTATGTCTAATTATTATGTTGTACAAGTAAAGCTAATATAATATTATATGTCAACTGTAATTGACAAATAAAATATACTTTAAAAGAATTTAAAAAGTAAATCCTAGTAATAATATATTAATTCAGTAAAAAAAAAATTGAAATGAAATGCAAGTTCCCCTCATAGTGAAAAAAGCATTGGTTTTGCAGTGAGACCTCTACAAGTTGCCTCAGGCAATTTATTTGATGAGCCCAGTTAATATTTCTGAGCCTAAATTTATCTGGGAATTGCAAATAATATTCTCTAATTTGCTACTATTCCTGAAGATTAAATGCAATATTATATTTAAAGTTGCTTGGCACAAAGTATGTATTCACCAAACACTGTAATCCTTCCTTCCAAAGGGAATTGAATTTAGATTCCAAATTATCATTTAGAAAAATCTTTTTTTTTTCTTTCAGAAAAAAAATTATTAAAATATAGTTAACATACAATATTACATTAGCTTCAAGAGTCACCATATCTATTTAACATTTGTATACCTAAATAAGTGATCACAATGAAAAGTCTAGTAACCATTTGACATTGTACAATGTTATTACAGCAATATTGACTATATTCCCTATGTTGTACATTACAACCTGATGACTTATTTATTTTATAACTGAAAATTTGAACCAATTTCCCTTCATCTCTCACCCTTTATTAATTCTTAAACTACAGTTCAATATTACTTTATATTAATTTCAGATGTGGAGCATAGTGATTAGACATTTATAAAATTTTCTAAGTGATCTCCACTGATTTGTCTAGTACTAATCTGGCAGTATACATAGTTCTTACAATATTATTGACTATAATCCATATAGTGTACTTTAAATTCCCCTGACAGAATTGGAACTATGAATTTATACTTTTTATTCCTTTCACTTTTTATTCCTTTCACCCAGCACCTCAAATCCTTTCCAATGTGGAAAACATCAGGTTGTTCTCTGCATCTGATTCTATTTGTGCATTGTTTTGTTTGTTTTGTTTTATTTTGTTGTTTAGAGTCCACATATAAATGAAATCATATGATACTTTTCTTTCTTTGATTGACTTATCTTACTTAGCATAATATCCTTCAGGTTTATTCACATTGTTATAAATGGTAAGATTTCATTATTTGTTATGGCTAAGTAATAGTCCATTGTATGTATGTGTGTGTGTGTGTATATATATATATAACAATCTTCTGTGTCCAATCCAATCGTCTGTTGACGGGCACTTATCTAGCTTCCATATCATGACTATTATACATAATGCTGCAATGAACATTAGGGTGCATATTTCTTTTTGAATTAGTATTTGGGATTTCTTCAGATAAATACCCACAAGTAAAATTGGTGGGTCATAAAGTAGTTCTATTTTTAGTATTTTTCAGGAAACTCCATACTGTTGTGCATAATGGCTGCACCAGTTTACAATACCACCAACATTGTACATCATTGCCAATTTTTTATTTATTTATCGCATTATTTATGAGAGCCATGACAGGTGTGAGGTAATACATTGTGGTTCAATTTGCATTTCTCTGATGAGCAGTGAGGTTAAACATCTTTTCATATGTTTATTGACCATGTCTTTCCTCTTTGGAAAAAAATATCTATTCATTTTTTAACTGGATTGCTATTTTTTGGCATTAAATTTTGAATTTGTACATTTTGAATATTAATCCCTTATTGGATGTATCATTGGGAAATACCTTCTTTCATTAAATAAGTTGTCTTTCATTTTGGTGACAGCTTCCTTTGAGGTGCAAATACTTTTTAGTTTGATGTAGTCTCATTTATTTATTTTTTCTTTTGTTTCCCTTGTCCAAGGAAATATATCAGAAAAAGTATTACTAGGAACAATGCCAAAGAGTTACTGTCTATTTTTGCTTCTAGGAGTTTTATAGTTTGGGGTCTTAAATTTGAATCCTTAATTTATTTTGAATATGTTCTTGTATATGGTATAAAAGATGGTTAATTTATTTTTTCTTTTTCTATTTTTGCAAATATCTTGCTAGTTTTCCAAACACCATTTATTGAAGAAGCTGTCTTTAGCATATTGTATTTTCTTGCCTCCTTTGTCATAGATTAGATGATCACATAGGCAAGGGTTTATTTTGGGGCCCTCTATTCTGTTCCATTGATCTATGTGTCTGTTTTATGATAGTAGCATGATGTCTTAATTACTGTAGCCATGAATATAGTTTGATATAAGGTACTGTGGTACCTCTAATTTTGTCCTCGTTAAGATTTCTGTGGCTATTTGTCATCTTTTGTTGTTCTAAAATAAACTTTAGAATAGTTTGTTCTAGTTCTGTAAAAAATGCCATTGGTACTTTGATAAGAATTGCATTGAATCTATAGATTGGAAATTTTAATGATGTTAATCTTTTTATCCATGAGTATGGTACATGCTTTTATTTATTTGTATCTTCAATTTCTTTCTTAAATGCTTATAATTTGTCAAGGAAAGTTCTCTTTTACCTCCTTGGTTAAATTTATTCTTAGGTAACTTTTTGATACAATAGTAAATTGGATTTTCTAAATATCATTTTCTGATAATTCATTAATGACATATAGAAATGCAACTGATTTCTGAATATTTATTGTGTATCCTGCTGCTTTATTGAATCATTTGTCAGTTCTAGTTTCTCATGAAATTTTTAGGGTTCTTTATGTATAATATCATGTCATCTGCAAATAATGACAGTTTTATTTCCTTCTTTCCTATTTGGATACCTTTTATTTCTTTTTCTTGTCCGATTGCTGTAGCTAGGACTTTCAATACTATAATGGTTAAAGGTGGTAAAGTGGAAATTTTTTCCTCTTTCTGATCTTAAGGAAAATGCTTTAAGATTTTTTCCATTGATCATAATGTTAGCTGTGGGTTTGTCATATATGGCTTTTATTATGCTGAGGTATGTTCCCTCTATCCCCTTTGCTAAGAGTTTTTATCCTAAAAAGATGCTGGATTTTGTTAAATACTTATTTTATATCTATAGATATAATCATATAACTTTTATTTTTTATTTTGTTTGTGCAATGTATTCCATTAATTGACTTGTAAATATTGAACCAAACTTGTATCCCAGGAATAAATCCTTCTTGATCATGGTTTATGATCTTTTTAATATATTGCTGAATTTGATTTTCTAATATAGTTTTGAAATTGTTTGTATCTATGTTAATTAATGATATTGACCTATAACATTCTCTTTTTATGATGTCTTTGTCTTTCTTTGGAATCTGTAATGGTTGTCTCATTAACTGAGGTTGAGAGACTTCCATCCTCTTAATTTTTTTGAAATGATTTGAGAAGAATAGGTGTTAATTCTTCTTTGACTATTTTGGTACAATTCACCTGTGAAGCCATTTGGTCCATAACTTTTTTGTAGGGAGTTTTTGAAAACTGTTTCAATTTTGTTAGTAGTCATCAAATGATTCACATTATTTGTTTTTTTCTTAATTCTGTCTTCAAAGATTGTGTGTTTCTTGAAATCAATCTGTTCAGATTGTCCGTTTCTTCTAGATTTAATTTTGGAAAATTGTATATTTCTAGGAATTTATCCGCTTCTTCCAGATTGTTTAATGTGTTGACAGATAACTGTAGTATTTTCTACAATTCTTTGTTTTTCTGTGGTGTCAGTTGTTACTTCTCCTCTTTCATTTATGATTATATTTATTGAGTTCTCTTTCTATTTTTCTTGATGATTCTGGTTAAAGTTTTATCAGTTTTGTTTATCTTCTCAAAAAATCAGCTCTTTATGATCTTTCATATTGTTTTTTAAACTCTGTTTCATTTACTTTCTCTCTAATGTTTATTATTTACATGCTTCTATTAACTTCATGTTTTGTGTGTTGCTCTTTTTCTTCTTCCTTTAAGTGTAAGATTGTATTGTTTATTTGAGATTTTCTTGTTTTCTTTTTATTTTTTTGAATAATGCCTATATTGCTATAAATTTTCTGCTTAGGACTGTTTTCACTCTGTCCTATGGATTTTGGGTCATTGTGTTTTCATTTTCATTTGTCTCTAGGTATCTTTTAATTTCATACTTGATTTCATTATTAACCTATTTATTGTTTAGTATCATGTTACTTAACCTCTGTGTGTTTGTTTTTGAGGATCTTGTTTTGTTTTGTTATTGATTTCTACTTTCGTATCTTTGTGGTCAGAGAATACACTTGATATGATTTCAATCTTCTTAAATTTATTATCTTGTTTTGTGACCTAACTTGTGAATTGTCTTGAAAAAATATTCCATGTGCACTTGAAAAGAATGTATATTCTCTCATTTTTTTTTGGGGGGGGTCAGTTAAATGCTCTAAAGTTATCAATTAAATCTATCTTGTCTAATGTGTCATTTAAGGCCACTATTAGTTTGTTGATTTTCTGTGTGGAAGATCTATCCCTTAGTGTCATGAGGGTTAAATTACCCTACTATAGCTGTTACTGTAAATCTCTCCCTTGATGTCAGTTAATATTTGTTTATGTATTTATCAGCTCCTATGTTGGGTGCACAAATATTTACAAAGGTTATATCCTATTTTTGGATTGATTCCTTTATCATTTGAAATGTTCTTTCTTACCTCTTATTACAGCTATTGTTTCAAAATCTACATTTTTAATGTAAATATAACTACTGCAACTTTCTGAAAAATGTTATTAAATACCTTTTTTAAAGAAATCTTTTTATTTACAGTCCACGTATGTCTTTTGATCTGAACTGTATCATTTGTAGAGAACTTATTTATGGATTTTGTTTTTAAATCCATTCAGTCCTCTTTGTCTATCAATTGGAGCATTTAATCCATTTCATTTTAAAGTGATTATTGATAGGTGCATTTCCATTTAAAGTGATTATTGATAGGTACACCCCTTTTTCTTATTAAAAAGTCCCTTTAACATTTCCTGTAATACTGATTTGGTGATGATAAATTCCTTTAGCTTTTTCTTTCTGGAAAGCTTTTTATCTCGTCTTCACTTTTAAAATGATAGCCATGCTGGGAGTGTAATCTTGGCTGTAAGTCCTTGATTTTCATAACTTTGCATATTTTGTCCCAATCCCCTCTGGTCTGCAAATTTTCTGTTAATAAATTAGCTGGCACTCTTATGGGAGCTCCCCTGTAGTTAACTAACTGACTTTCTCTTGCTGCTTTTAAGATTCTTTCCTTGTCTTTAAACTTTGGCATTTTAATTTTGATGTGTCTTGGTGTGGGCCTCTTCGGGTTCATCTTGTTTGGGACTCTGCGTTTCCTGGACATGCACATTTATTTCCTTTGCCAGGTTAGGAAACTTTTTCAACATTGTTTCTCCAACTAAGTTCTCAATCCCTTGCTTTCTCTTTCTTCTCCCCCTGGAACCCCTGTGGTGCAAGTGTTGTTATGTTTGATGTTGTCCCAGATGTCCCTTAAACTACCCTCATTTTTTAATTCTTTTTTTTTTGGAAGTTCCGAGAGGGTGTTTTCTCTTACCTTGTCCTCCAAATGGCTGATTTATTCCTCTGTTTCATCTAATCTGCTGTTGATTCCTTCCAGTGCATTCTTCATTTTAATTATTATATTCTTCATTTCTGACTGGTTCTTTTTTAATGGTTTCTGTGCCTTTTTATGCCTACTAATTCTTTGATAATGCCCTCTGAAGTTTCTTAAGCATCCATATCACCAGTGTTTTGAACTGTTTATGTGGCAGATTGTTTGTCTCCACTTAATTTAAATACAAAATTTTGTTGAAATAGTGTTTTTTTGAATGATATTCACTCCTTTTGTGGGTTTTTTCTTCTTCTTTGATTTGTTACATGTTTTCTTTTTTCTTCATTTTGGCTACCTCTCTGTGCTTGTTTCTATGTATTAGATCAATCAGCTATGTGCCCCAGTCTTATCAGAGTGACTTTATGTATTAGGTGCCCTATGGGGCCCTTGTGGCTCATTTGTCTTGGCCATTTGAATGGGATGCTCCAGGAGTGTTCTTTGTGTGGGTTGTGTGTACCCTCTTCTTGTAAATGCGTTTTGATTACTGTTATGGTGTGAGTGGGTGGGATTGACCCTATGACTTACTGTTTGTGTGGATTGACCATAACCACAGCAAACATTAGTGTGGGGTCAGCTCATTTACTGTCTCCACCCCTCCTACCAGGCTCGAGGTGGCTTCTTAATTTAGTCCTTAATTTCTCTAAGCCTTGGTTCTTTTTACATAAAATAAGAAAAAAAAATACCAAGTTTGAAGGGTTATTGTGGTGATTAAAATATAAAATGTTTAGCAAGTAGCTTTCACAAAAGTGTCCTCCTAATTAACAGCAATTATTCTTGATTTCTGAGACACTCTGCATTAGAAACCTTAATTAATAAGCAGCAATCAAAAGTTAAAATTTTTAAAAACTTGTGTAGCTCACGATTTGTTGATGGCTGGGTTTTCAACCCACAGGGTCTATTCAGACAAAAATAAATAAGAAGATTATGACCACATAAACTAAGAGGAAACAAACTATGTTGTAGATCTTGCAGGAAATTCACTATCATTCAGAATATAGTCAAATTAGAATCTATTTCTCTCTTTTACTAACCTAAATTACAATATAAAATTTGGAAATATACCAATCTTAATTAGATTATCTGGAGCCAACAATGAGAAGTTAAATAAAAGTCAAGCAAAGAAACATGATAGTGATTATTAAAGCTATAATTCAAACTTAGATTATACTTTTTCTTTACCTTTTATACTTTGCTTCTTATTATTTTTTTGGTTTTTTTTAAGTACTCAGTTTTTTTTCTTCTTCAAAGCAAGTTCTATTAGATGAAAAATCACATCTCTCTCTGTACACACACACACACACACACACACACACACACACACACACAATCTTTTACTCTAGCATAATAGCCAAATATATGTATTTTTAGTATCTATCAGCTTTAAAAAATCTTGAAAGATTGCTATTTTCTCACCTACTGTATTGACTGCAAGGCAATTCCATTGGTTGAATTATAAAGTTCAGGAAATAGATGTTTATAATGTCAAAGATGATGGACTTTTAAGTAAAATGGCACCAGTATAGCACTATAATTTTACATTTTGTCTAATTGAAACAAGAGCCTCTATAGATTATGGTTAATAGCACTCTGGGGTCTTCAACATTTCTGAGAGAGGCTATATAATTCACTGAACATCTCTTGAGTATCCAGTATGCATGTCAGACAAGGAGGAAAGCAAGAAGTTGGCATTTTTCTCAAAAACTACCAGTCAGAGCTGTACTGAGAACCTGACAGAAATACTGATAATAAAAACAATAGCCAATGGCACAGCACTCTCTATGTAGAATTATTCTAGGAAGCCTGTCACTTTAGCTGCAATGTAGTTGTGGATTGTGATTGATGTATCTCACTTTTATTCCTGTTAATTCCCTCAACATTTTTTTGGTCCCACAACAGTTTCCCTGAATACAGAGGGTAATGGGTTCTAAGTTATAAAAAGACAATATTGGGGCTGTTAATATTTGAGGTGTGAAATTCATTTGTATCATTATTCAGGACTGTCCTTACCTTACCAATTTAGCACTGTCTCTTCTTTCTCCAAGAGAAATTATAAGTGAAACATATTATAAGGAAATTGAATGGTTATTCCCTTTCTTTTCCTTTTGAGTGTCACCCAAACTAGAAAACGATTTTGAGTTAGTATGTAAACTTAGTTGGCTCTTTGTCCCTAAGAGTGAAAGGCAAAGCTTGAAAGGTGAGAGATCCGGGAGCCTAGTATCCAGAAATAATAAAGTTTGTTAGTATAAAAAGAATCTCTTATTTCACCTTCCTACTCTAAGAATGGGTAACTTAGGGTCTTGTAAATCAATAGCAAATTATTTTCCAACTTTCATTAGTGGTTTATAAAGAGCAATGCAAAATGTCGAAATTGTGTTTCTTTTAAAGAAACCCAGGTCTTATTCAAAGAAATGAAATGATACTTTAAATTCTTATAGGAGAACGGCTAATGATTAGAAGAAAGTATGGGGCATTGAATTCTGATACTGTTCTATTTCTTTACCACTTTATTGAAATATAATAGACAATTAGTTGATTGTATTTACATTGTACAATGAGATTTGTTATATTTTAGTTGACGTATAATAATATATTAAATTCAGTTGTACAGCATAGTGATTAGAGATCTATATAACTCACAACATGATCACCCCACTAAGCCTAGTACCCTCTTTCTCCTTATTACCATATTAAATATTTTCTTTATGTTACACTTTAAATCTCCATGTCTGTTTTGTAACTATCCATTTGTACTACTTAATCCTTTTGCCCTTTTTAACCATTCTCCCTAACCCCCTCCCATCTAGTAGCCGTCAAAATATTATCTGTATCTATGAGTTTATGTCCACTTTTGTTGTTGTCATTTATTTTGTTCTATAGATTCCACATGTATGTGGAATCATGCACTATTTGTCTTTTTCTGACTGACTTATTTCATTCAGCACAATACCCTCTAGGTCCATCAAAGGCAATATCTTTTTCCATGCCCTTCCTTTCAGTCAGTATGTGTCTTTTAATCTGAAGTGAGTCTCTTTTAGGCAGCCTATGTAGGGGTCTAGTTTGTTTGTTTGTTTGTTTGTTTGTTTGTTTGTTTGTTTGTTTTTAAATCTATTCAGAGATTTTATATTTTGGTTGGAGCACTTAATTATTTTCCATTTGAGGTACTTGTAGTTATTACCATTCTTTATTCCTGTTTTGATACAAGTTTTTTCTTCATATAAAAGTTTCTCAAACATTTCCTGAATACTGTCTTGGTGTTGAGAAATTCCTTTAGCTTATGTTTGTCTGGGAAGCTCTTTATCTGTCCTTCAACACTAAATGATAGCTTTGCTGGATAAGTTATTCTTGGTTGTAGAGCCTGGGTTTTCATCACTTTGAATATTGTGTGTCAAATCCTTCTGATCTACATAGTTTCTTTTAAGAAAGCAGTTGCCAGTCTTATGTGTACTCCCTTGTAGGCAACTATCTGCTTTTCTCTTGCTGCTTTTAAGATTCTCTCTTGGTATATAACCTTTAGTATTTTAATGATGTGTTTTGGTGTGGGCCTCTTTGGATTCCTCTTTTTTGGGACTCTCTGCCCTTCCTTGGGTTGTATGTCTATTTTCTTCACCAGGTTAAGAAAGTTTTCCATCATTATTTTTTCAAATAGATATTCAACTTCTTGTTTCCTTCAGGTACTCCTATGACACAGATATTTTTTACATTTAATTGTGTCCTATAGACTCCTTAAATTATTATTATATTCTTGGTTTCTTTTTTTCTTGCTGTTCTGACTGAGTGTCCTTGACTTCCCCATCCTCTATATTGGTGGTTCGATCTCTTGTTTATCCACTCTGTATATTCCCTCTAATATACTCTTATTCTCAGATAATGGGGTTCTCTTTCATAATTTCCATTTCTGTTTTTATGGGGTTTTTTTTATCTCTGTTAAAGTTCTCACTGAGTTCATCTACACTTTCCCTAAGTTCATTGAACCTCTTTATAACTAGTGTTTTGAACTCTGCATCTGTTAGATTGCTCAACTCCATTATTTCTGGATCTCTGTTCTGTTCTCTCATATGGTTTCTGCTTTTTTTTTTTTTTTTTGGCCTTTATGTGTCTGTTTCTATGTACTAAGAAAAGCTCCTAAGTCTCCCAGTCTTATTAGTGTGGCTTCATTTAGTAGGTGTCCAGTCACACAGTCTTGAGTAGGGTAGCTGTAGGCCAAGTTCAGCCCCAGCCTGTGCCCCTCTGAGGCCACCTGTTAAGATTCAGCAAGAAATCCACAGACGCTATGCTTATAGTTGTTTCAAGAGGCCATGCCAGAACTGAGGTCAGCTGCCACCAGTGTGAATCTGGGAGTTGGCGCAGCAATAAGCATTGGACTCGCCGAGGACCCAAGTGGATGTGGCTTGGGTGGGGTCCATAATTGGGAGAGGTGGAGTTTCAGGGAATCCTTTGGACAGAGTGGCCTCTGTTATCCAGTTCGATGAAGTCTCAGCTATAGCGGTGCTGAGTCCACACACTGGGACTGGGTAGGGCTCAACAAAGAAACAATGGATACTGCCAGTACTTCTGCCTGGAAGAGAGCCTCGCCTCCAGCCCTTGCTTCAACAACTCAATGCCCCCTTTTAAGTCTCTGGTGCTACCCCCTTCCCCAGCAGCTGACCCACCTCTGGTGCTCAGAGCAAGCAGGTCCATCCCAGCGAAATTCTGCTTGTGGACACAGCCCCTTTAATAGGATTCTGCAGGTGCCATAGCCTCTGTCCACTCAGCTTCTTGGGACCAGGCCACCCACATATTTGCCCCTCCTACCTTCTAACTTTGCAGGATGATTTCATATTTCTCTCCTTTGCTGTAGTGCTTCTGTTCATCTAGATCCCAGGTGTTGCTTACTGTTTGATGCTTCTGTCACAATTTTGATTTGATCACAAGACGGATGAACAAAGCCTCTATCATCTATGCCATATTTTTCCCTCTCTGTTTTATATATTTAAAAAGCTATAATATAATTGTAATATAGAAATAACAATGGAAGTTTAGAGGACAAATTGTGCTAGAGAAAACTTTTAAAACCTTAGTCAATTGATAATACAAAATGAACTTTATTTCCTACATATTGATAAAAAAAAATAATTTTGTTTTTTTTACTCTCAAGATGAATAAAAATCATTTGTTTCCTCATAGACTGTTGTTAATTTCTCTTAACAACTAGCTCTGTTTAAATTCTATAACTTAATCTCATGAGTTGTATGAGTTTCTCAGGTAAAGTGTAATTAATACCAGGCTTTTGCACTACCAATTCCTAATAAGTGCCAGAGAGCATAGAATATATAATTTAAGTTAGCATTTCTCAACCTCTATATTTATGACGTGCTTGTGTGTTATAAGTAATTTGTCACTAAGCAAAGTCACGATTCAAAGTTTACAAACATTTTACCTTATTTGGTTTCTTAATGTTAGTTATTGCTCTCTTCTTTAGTGTATATTTCCTTTACTCTTTATTGAGTGGACGAAGAAGATAAAACACACTAGAATAGCACATGATTGACAGACTATTTTATATATTTCATTGCCATAACTGAAACAAGGAAGTCTATGGAAATATGTGAGTATACAATCTTTATCCATCTTGTGAGACACAGTCAGAAAAATATTTGACAACTATTGCTTTAAATCACAACCAAAAATGTTTTTTGGGCCTGACTTTGGGAAATAAAACTGGAAGCTATCCTGTAGTATTAGCTTCAATCTATGGTTTCTTTATCTATATTATCATTCTTAAAACCAAGTCCCACATCTTGACAGAAAACCTAGATGTTTTCATGTCATTAGGGAAGTTACAGAGATCCAATCTCTTATCCAAATTCTTCGAGATATCTGAAGAGAAAGAATCAAGATCAGTAGCATACAAGAACTATGACATTCTAAAGTATTGTATCTTCATTTTAAAAAATTTTTTTCAGGTGAGGCAACCCTTGGTTGACCTCACAGATTACAAGGACCTTGTCAGTTAATATCATAATATAATATATATATATATATATATATAATATATATATATATATATATATGTAATATATGTATATATATGTATATATATGTATACACACACACACACACACACACACACACACACATATATAATATGTTATGCCTACAGCACCTGGTCTTCTTAGGTGGTCTCCCATCCAAGTACTAAAGTACTAACTAGGCTCTACCCTGCTTAGTTTCCGAGATCAGCTGGGATTGAGTTTGTTCAGGGTAGCATGGCCATAGACCTGGACACAACCTTCATTTCTTTAATACAGTTTTTTTCCCCTCTGATTTAAGTTGATTTTGCCCAGATAGTGGTGGCATTGTGACTCTAATTATAACAAACTGAATTCTGGGAAGGTGCATGCACAATTGACAATAAGTTACATAAGAGCTAACTGTTGATCAAAATGACCTCACACTTCAGTCAGCTAGCACCACCCTTGTAACCAACCACCCATCATGACCCAAATATAAGGCAGACCACCCTACTTCTGTGAAGCTACAGCCCTCTTTTGTGTAGTTTGTTTCTTGAAACATACTTCAATAAATCACTTACCTAACCTTCTCTGATCTATAATTCTTCACTGCATTTGTGGAAAGGACCAAAGCCCTCAGTACCACTGGGGCAATGAGGGACTTATATCAACTCCAGTGGTGACAAAAACTTGCAGGTAAAGAAAAATGACACAAAATAGAAAACTTACCACCTCTGATCTTTCTTCAAATTTTGACTTCCCTCACCAATCTGCCTACTATTGTTTACATTTCAGAGAACTTCTATTTTTTTTTTCTGTACATTGTCCATAGTTTTTAGTTGTAATCAGCTGGAGAGTTAGGTTGTTTCACTTCAGGCTTATTTTAGCTCAGCCAGAATCAGAAGCTTTCTCACCATCTTTGTTAAAAAGAAGTAATCAGATAACATTTCTCAAGAGCTCATGGTTATCAAGTACTTTTGCATTAAAGCTAGGTGCTACTATTCTGGTTTATAGGCTTGAAGCTATTAGGATATTTAAGAAGATCTTACAGTTGGTCAGGAAACCAACTAGAATTTAAACATGGGTCTTTTGAATTCAGATGGCTTTCTCGTTTGCTCTTAAAGGAAAAACAAAAACAAAAACAAAAACAAACAAAAAAACATCAAATTCACGGTTCTTTATAATTTGTCAAGTGGGAGAAATGTTGATTTTATGAATTACAAATGACAAATCACAACATATTTGTCTAGGTGTACTTCATCAATTCAAAAATATTCTAATAGATGTTTAGCAATCTCACTATTTTTCTGTCTGTAGCCAAATTATGGTTAGGGAGAAATCTGCTTTGATTTTTCTCTCTCCATAGAGTTAAATTTACTTCTCAACCTCATCCTCTCTTTGCCTTCCATTCTAGCCTCCTCCTCCCTTACTACCTCCTTCCTCTACTGACCTAAATTCAATCCAAAATATATATAAGAACTCTTAAAATTATTTCCAAATTTTAGAGTACTTTTTCTGCGCAGAAAATTACAATTCTTGTCCATACAGTAAATTATTCAGCCCAATGAGTATTCTTGATTCATTCTATGAAAAATAGATTTTTTGAAGGACTAATTTCTGTGTATTAAAATTGAGGAACAGATTCTTAAAAAGTGTCATAATTATAAATTTAAATTTGCACATTTGCTATTTTAGTATGTTGGCTTTTTTTAAGGAAGTGTAAGAGACATAGGAAAGTACACAAAATATTGTACAGTTCAATGAATTTTCATATAAGTGAACATCTTTGTGGGTAATGGGGAAACTTTCCTCTTACCCCTTAGTTTTTCTGATTGGTTAAATAATTCAAATACATGCATCAGATTAACAGGAGAAAACCAATTTTTAATAGAAGAAATTCACATAAATATAAAAATCCCAAAGACAGGCAAAATGAGACATATTATGTGATTCTGGAGGAAGGATAAGGAAGTAGGCAATTCACAAGTAGAGAAGAAAGAACAAACATGTGGTAAACAAATTCTTGCTGGGCCACCCAGAAACAATGGGACACAGCGGGAATCCAAGGCTTTTGCTTGAATCCTCCCTGTCTGCTGCTACATTTAGTTCATATATGCTAGGGTGAATATGCTAAGGTTCCCTTCAGGCGCAGGTTTTTCTATCTGAATTCCCTTAGGCTGGTAAGGAGGGGTAAAAAATTATTCTTGAGTTTATTAGGTTTTTAATTTTGACTCAAAAATAATCTGCATGCCAGGTGGGACATTCTGGGGAGACTCTTTCTGCACCTCTACACTTGTGTAACTACTACTTCTCGGGTTAAAACAATAGAATGTTGCCAGGACATTGAGTGATTTGGCTTTTAATGTATCTTTAGAGACTCTTATAGTGTTCCAGCAGTCATCTAGTAGCAGACTACCACTTAAATTAAGTTCAATGCAATGAATTTACAAACTTAAAAAAAAAAATTAAATATCTTTACAGCGGAGAGGAAATATCTACATGTGATTGTCCTTCATAGCTTTTATAGCCCAAGTTAGTGCATGGGTATCTTGCTTTCCCCATAAATGTCTACCTAATTATTGTGTGTAAGTGAATTGTACCCAATATAAAGAATTTAAATGCAATAAGCAAGGAAATGGGATTATTTTAAAGCTGTTGTGAATATTTTGTAATAGGGCAATTCTTTTTACATATAAATAACCACCCCTAATTTGTCTGTTTTAAAACCAGATTTGTGCATTTCTACTAAGGCAAATCTAACAAACCTTTGGTAACTTTGATGGAATTGAATGTTTTTATAATATTGAACCTGAGCTTGTAGGGACTACTAGGATATAGAACAGATGTACTGAATTAAAAAAAAATCTTGTCAATGCCATTTAAGAAGTGATTATAGGTATCTTCACTTTAAGCTCACTTAACAGTGTCAAATTTAGATCTTGTGGTACCCTTATTTTTTCTGTTTATTTTTGCAAACCTCAGTTAAGATTTGAAAATATAGTGTAACTTTAAATAGAAGTACTATTATGGGTTTTATTTAAATTAATTGAAGTCCAGAGTATCCTGAAGTTTGTCTCATGCTTATGTTTTCTACTGAGAATGTAGCAAATCGCTGTCTGAGAAAAAAATAATAATTACCTCATGCTTTAGTATGCTCATATTTAAATCTGAATAAACAAAATTCATCTCTGAGAATCAGCCGTGGTATCCTATATGTTACATAAGCATCATTTTAAACACCTAAAAGTCTTACCTGTTCTAAAAACTTGAGATATAAAAGATTCAGCAAAGTACTCTATTGTGACAAAAAGAATCCTAATTTCTCTCTCTAAAGTTACATACTGTTTTACATAATGTTATTTTTTTCTTTAATGATGTAAAGATTTTTTACCCTCAAAAGATTTTTAATTAGGCATTTATCTAACACAAAATAAGCATAATTTTACATATACGTTAGCTAATATGCATTTAAAAATTTGTGATTAACAACTTGAAATTATGACAGTTCTGTGTGCACCAATTAATTATTCATAAATTAGTGTCCAATAGACTTTTTTAATTTTAATAACTTTACCTTGAAGTTAAATGGTTTCAACCCACTGAAACTAAAAGTAGAGCAATCTTTTTTTTTAACTGAAGGTAATAATAATGCACTATTTTTTCTTATTTCATTTTTTATGGAAGATATGATGAAGTACCCATGTAGACACTTTAGTTACCTCATTCCAAAGGCTTTTTCTTTATAAATATTTATTTTTCAATTTAGTTGATGTACATTACATTAGTTTTCAGTGTAAAACATAGTGCTTAGACATTCATCTAACTTACAAACTGAGCACCCTGATATATCTAGTGCACATCTAATGTAGGGAGAGGGAAAGGGAACTAAAGTTAAATCAAGCTATATTCAGAGACTGCAATATGCTGATCAACCCTATGGTCAGACCATGAGGAAACTTGAAGAACAAAGGAAGAATTCTGCTGAGATTGCTAACAAACCATTTATCCATACCATGAATGGAAAACAGGAAAACAGTCGTTAAGTCATGTCTGACACAAAATAAAATTATTAATCCCTATGTCTAAAACCACAGGGAATCTATGGATTAAAGGCTGAGAATTGCCAGCAGACCTTTCATACTACATATTTTTTTTTTACCTTTTCACATTACATACTCTTATTTTTCCTTACTGTATGCCCATATCAAAGGAAAATGGGTAAACGATGTAAACTGAATTTCCTGAATACTCTCTGGGACCTTCTCAGTGTCTTTTTCTCAGACTCTCTCATTGTCTTTTGTTCTGTCCTCTGTTGTCTCTGTCACTCTGAGTGTTTCTTAGGCTTTCTCATTCTCTGCTTCTGGGAGGAGACCATGCTCTGTCTATGGAGTGTTATCCCTTCTCTAAAATCTTTCCTTTTGACTCTAACTCTGGCATGCGCTTGAATTCTTTCTTGCACTCAGTCAAAAAACCTCTCTCTCAGTGCAAGCTCATTCAGGAGAATTTGCCCTGTCTTTCATCACATCTGACACCATACAGAGTTGTTACAATATTTTGAGTATATTCCTTATGCTATAATTTACATCCCCAGGACTATTTTATAACTACCAATTTGTACCTCTAATCCCTTCTCCCCCATTCATCCATGTCCCTAATCCCCCTCCTACCTGGCAACCATTACAATGTTCACTATATCTATGAGCTTATTTCTGTTTGTTTGTTTATTTATCTTGTTTATTATATTACACATATATATTAAATCACACAGTGCCTGACTTTGTCTGAATCCACTCAATGCAGTATCCTCCAGTTCCATCCATGTTATTGCGAATGGTAAGATTTCATTCTTCTTTAGGGCTGAGCAGTGCTCCATTGTAAACTTGTACCACTTCTCCATCCATTCATCTATGGATGTCTCCTTATCTTGGCTATTGTAAATAATGTTGCAATGAACATGTGGATGCACATGTCCCTTTGAAGAAGTGTTTTAGGTTTCTTCCAATAAATACCCAGAAGTGGATTTACTGGGTCTTTGTCTCTTATAGCTTTCGTCTGATATAAGCTTTAGTACTTCAGCTTTTTTTTTTTTTAATTTTCATTTTCTTGAAATATTTTTTTTCCATCCATTTACTTTCAATCTATGTGTGTCATTCAATCTGGGGTGAGTCTCTTGTAGGCAGCATATGTAAGGGTCTTGTTTTCTTCTCCATTCAGCCACTATATTTCTTTTGATTGCAGTATTTAATTCATTTACATTTAAGGCAATTTTTGATTGATATATAGTCATTGTCCTTTTATTATTTATGTTTTTGATCTTTTAAAAATCTGAATGAAATCCCTTTAACATTTCTTGTAATACTGGCTTGGTGGTGATAAAATTCTTTAACTTTTTATTGATCTGGTATCTCTTTATCTCTCCTTCAATTTCATGTGATAGCCTTGCTGGGTACAGTAGATTTGATTGCAAGTCCTTGCTTTTCATCACTTTGAAAATTTCACTGCAATCTCTCCTGGCCTGGAAAGTTTCTGTTAAAAAATTAGCTGTCAGGCTTATAGGAGTTCTTTTATAGGTAATTAATTGCCTTTCTATTGCCACTTTTAAGGTTTTCTCTTTGTCTTTAACCTTTGGCATTTTAACTGTGACATGTCTTGGTGTGGGTCTTTTGGAGTTCATTTTTTTGGGGGACTCTCTGCGCTTCCTGGGCTTATATGTCTATTTGCTTCACCAGGTTAGGAAAGTTTTCAGTCATTATTTCTTCAAATAAGTTTTCAATTCCTTGCGCTCTCTCTTATCCTTCTGGTACATACAAACTGCTCTGCAGGGGCTGACCCCACCGATCAGTATTTACTCCAGCAGGCTCTGGTACCTCCCGAGTCTGCCCTTTGGGTGTGTTATTTGTGAAGATAGTTATGCGATGCTCTAGTGTGGTCAGAAGCTGGCCACTGGTGTGTTGGTTCTGGGGTCTCTTGGGGTAAGGTCTTCTTGTGAAACTTAAGGTCAGTCTCTGTCTGTGCCCTGCCTGGGTGCACATGGTACGAGCTACAAAATGATCTGCAGAGGGTTGACACTTGTGCAGGACTTGGAGGTGCCTCAGAGAGACTAAGCTTTGAACTGAGTCCAGCTGATGCTAGTACTGGACTTGAGGCTGCATAGCAAGAGGTACGGGGCACGCCGAAGTCAGATGTTGCTTATTTGGGGTGTGTGAACCTTTGAGAGGTTTTAGAAAAGTATACAGTATAAGCCAAAGCAGGCCATTTATATAAAAAGCCACCAGAAGTGACTTAGATGGGCCCACAATTTGGGCGGGCTAGGGTCTTAGAGAATCACTAGGGCAGGGTGAATGGTGTTCATTAAGATAATAGAGACTCAGAAATGGAGCCCATCTGTGCATGCATGCTGGGTGATTGGAGAGCTCAACAAAGGAATAATAGCTTCTGCCAGCACTTCTGTCTGGGAGAAAGCTGCCTCTCCAGCCTTTGTCTTGAATCCAGACAATTAAGTTCCCTCCTGTATGTTCCTGGTACCTTTCAAGTTGCTTTGCCATCACTGGACCCCAAAACAAGTGAGTCTGTCAATGATAAAGTTCATATGTTGGCCCTTTAAGAGCACTGCCTTGGATTCCTGCTGCCCACTATTTCAGTCAGCCACAATCTCTGCTGGGTTTTTTTTTTTTTTCCATTAAAAAGTAGTGGGACTTCTCTTTTTGCCACTGGAGACCTGGATTGGGGAGCCTAGTGTGGGTTTGGGACAACTCACTCCTCACAAGGGCCACCCCTGCCGAGATAACCCTCCTGATTTTTAGCCTCCACACATCAGTGTGGGATGGGCTCATTCCTCAGCTCTGTCCCTTCTACCAGTCTCAAAGTGGCTTCTTCTGTATATCCTTAGTTATAGGACTTCTGTTCAGCTAGGCTTCAGGCAATTCTCAATGATGGTTATTTTGTAGTTTAGTTGTAATTTTTAGGTGGTCACAGAATTTTTGTACTCTGCCATCTTTCTATTTTGTCTTTTAAAGTCCTAGTCTAAAGTTATCATCAGTCTAGATTATACAATGCATATTTGGTTAGTGTTAGGCTAATGTCAGTACATCTCATGTGGTTGTTACAATGATCTTAACAGAATTATCATGACTGTCTTTAAATAAAATAAAATAAAATGTGTTTTATTATTTTAAACATTTACATTTTTATCATGAATACTAAAATTTATAGAATGTATGTAACAAAATTATATGAACATAAATTTTTGAAATGTGTATTTCTGGTCATCTATGGGATAGATTTTTCTCCTACAAGTAGTTCTATTGGCATTTTGATAATAATATCAAATTATTCATTTTTCACCATTTTAAAATAATTTCTTATAGGATCATTATGTCCTTTTTTTCATTAATTGATGTGTGCTTTTTTTGATATCTGAATGCACAAACCTGAGTCAAGGTAATATATCAAATGTGTTAGTCTGCCAGAGTTTAGAAACAGTAATACCTTGAAGAAATATACTACTTTAAAATTTTCAAAAGGTTTTACATCCAGTATTCATTTGACACTTATAACAATACTATGGAGTAGTTATGGCACATGTTACTTCTCATATTTCAGAAATGAGGAAACAAGATTGCTTGACAGGTTAATATCATAGTTTAGATCTTCTAATCCTCATGGTCTACCATGGAAATGTTGAAGTTTGTCCAGTGACTTTGGGGAGAAATAGAGGCTAATTCTTTTAGATTATTATTTGTCCTCACATTGCCTTTTTAAAATATATGTAATCCTTTCAATTAGGACTATACTTTGTTTAATTTTTTGCTGATTACTATTCAGTAAAGCTGAAGTCTTAATCTACAACCAAATATATACACACATAATTATTAGTGATGTTTTAATTATTATAAAACAGTGATGGAGTTTATAAACAATCTCTTAGATGAATCATTTAATTCCCCAATCATCATTTTCCAATTAATATTATTTTATCAAATATTAATAGCTAGCATAAACAATTACTCAGCAAAAACATTAAGAAAAAAATAGCCTCACTAAATAAGCTCTAAATAAACAAGACTGCCCAGTCAAATTTTAGCAATCCTTTTCAAATTTATTTTTTAAACTGCTAATTTAACAAGCTGCTGAGCTATTGTAATTAAAACTAATCTATAAATGGAAACTTTCATTTTGCCTTAGTAATACTTTTTATGAAAGGAACCACATATTATATTACATAAAATAAGAACATTACAAAATGCGATTGGGGTAAAGGTCAACTGAATTAATGGGCTCTTTATTATCAAATACCTTCAGGTCTTTGTTCTTGCATGCTCTTGTTCTTATTGTCTATTCCCTCTTGCATCTTCCTTGTTTCTATACTCATCCATCCTGGCTTGCCAAGGATGAGTCATTCAGCATTTAAGCTTACCCAAAACTCACAATATCATATACTCTGTGCCAACATTCATTTGTGATGACTAAATTTACTTAACACCTGACAGTAAACTATATATTACGATTTACCCCTGTAATCCGTTACCAAACTTATTCACCCTGACTTTCTAAGTTTTATTCTCTACCTTTCTCCCTCAAACTCAAGTTGACTGAAGAAGTACTTACACCTTTCTCTGCTCACAGTTTCTAAGATACCCTGATCTATTATACCCCAAATAATGGATAAATTTAGCTCTTCTTGCATTATTTTGTGGAAGGTGCTAAATCATATATTTTTTTAAAACCTGAGCATGGTTCATTTCATTACAGTTTAAGTTGCTGATTAGGTCCAGGTGTCAAATGGAATTCTTATGTAGCTCTACTAATTTCTCTTCTGGAAAATATATTTATCTTTGCTAATGTACTGCTGATCCTAGTTATCTACCTTTTCATTAGAATAAGTTTGAATCAATAAGATCTATCAGTGTATAGAAGTTAAAGTGTCATCTTCACATTTTTGGGCAAAAATGTAAAGCTTACAGCTGAGCTTCTAAGGTAGAATAAATCAGATATTACATAATGTTCAGATCAAATTCTTAAGGCAAAGGAATAAGAGAAATATGATTAGTAGCCTGAGAGCTGCAAACAGATATGAATAAAAGATGAAGCATAGAATTCACACCAAGAATTGACTGCCACAAAAACAGTGGCATAATACTTTAGAAGGTACGAGTGAGCAAAACACAACCCATCATTACTAGAGACATTGAACCTACAGAGGGAAAAATAACACAGGACCTTTAAATATTGTCATATATTGTAAGCTGGTAATCTTTTTGGAATGATATTTGGCAGAAGTCATAAAATGTTAAAAGCTTTGATCCAATTCCAGAAATTTACCACAGGGAAATAATGCACAAAGGTGCTTAATGCATGATTATTTATATTCATGAAAAATAATAAAAAAAATCTTTGCTATAAGAATGGTTAAATGATATTACACACGTGCTATATAATCATTAAAATAATATTATAACCCTTTAATAACAGAGGGAATGTTAAATAAAGTTATGCAAAATATTATGTACACTATGTTTGCTACCAGGCAAATACATGTCATTATGAAAACTGGATTGGAATATCCCTAAATCATTTCATTAGGGCTCTGGACTTGTAGCAAGAAAGATCTTGCTTCTTTCTTGCTGAATTTTCCATACTATTATTTGTATATTTTAACATAGATTTTGAAAGCTGCCTGTACTATTGTTGCCTCCACATCATCTTTACCCAGATATATCTGCGGTACAAGCCAAACACATTTTCCACACTGCTTCTGTAGTTCTTTAGTAGTGTCATAGAAAGAAAATATTAGAACCAATGAATTATCTTTTTAAAAAAGTCTTGGTATTATCTAAGAATTATGGTACAGTCTCATGTAATTGCTTTCTTCCCAGAATCCTTCTAATATCATCTATTATGCCCATTGATTCTCTTTCTATTTGACAATAGTCTATTAAAACCCATAATATTAAAAGTCGCAATCTTTCAGTTATCCATTGAGGTAGTTGAATTTTTGTCTCTTAGGTGTTTATAGTGTTTTATCATCTAACTTCAAAAAAAAAAAAACTTCCACTCTGTATATAGTGCTATTAAGTATTTTACATTCATTATCATTTAACTCTCATAACAACTTTATGAAAAATATGTTTGTCATTAATAGAAAATAAGCTAAAGCTCAAGTAAAATTAAAATAACTTATTTAACATTACAGTCTTGTATAACTATTTTATAAAAGCTGGAACTGCCTGAGTTCACAATCAGTATTCTTTTAATGCACCATGCGTTTTTTCATCATAATAATCTCTAAAAATTCCCTCCTATCCTCATTCGTTTACTGAACACCTACTATGTGGATAGACACTGTGCTAAACTCACAAGATACATGGATAAATAAAACATTCTTATTCTTAAAGAAGATTTAGTCTATTTCCATCCTTTGCCATTCACTCACTTTTCATTCATTCACAAATTATGTCATGGGTACCTAACTATGTGATGTTTGCTTTATATAGGAAAGTAAATATAACATAACCTAAATATTGCTAATAATAGCCAAAGATAAAACTATATAAGTATGTAGTCACAATAAAGGCATAAACACGTGGAGCTGTTATATATGGCAGACAAGACTCTTCAAGAACATTAGAAATGCCTAAAAACAATAAAACACGCTATCACACAGAAACAGTCATAAAGGAAATATGAAGGTGAGATTTCCTTAACATTGGTGGTAATTCCAAGTAGGAAAGCCAAGGGCAGAAAACCTTATAGCTCATATCACTGACACAGGACTCATAATGTTTATTTCAGCAAAAACATAGCCAACCAATCAGTGCTTACACAGTGACTTTAACTCTGTTCTTGTTCTCCTTTCCTCACTTTCTTCAAACATTTTTTCTTGCTTGAAACCTAACATTTATCAACATAATTAGTATTATACCTTTAAAAACAAAGGTTAACTTTTAAACATATATGATCTTCACTGTTATGACTAGAGAAAATTTATATACTTACTCATTTCCAGAAAAAAAAAATATGAGTGGTTAATTTGTGATTTTTGTGTGTTTTTCATCAAGTAAAGAGAAAATAGGCTGAAGAGTTTGAGTTTAAATCTCTCATTTGCACACAGCTGGTTCTGGGTGGAAAATCTCATTAGTTGTAGCAGGCCCTAATGTTTTCTGTCTTTGTTGTTGTTGTTTTGTTTGTTTGTTTTTAATTTTTATTACTTATGCTTTACATCCCTGTGACTGTTTTGTAACTACTAATTTGTACTTTCTTATTCACATCACCTTCTTCACCATGCCCCCCCATCAACCCTCTCCTCTGGAAATCACCAGCTTGTTTTCTGTATCTGTGAGTCTGTTTCCATTTTGTTTGTTTGCTTCTTCTTTTCTTCCTTAGATTCTACATATAAGTGAAATCTTATGATATTTGTCTTTTCTCTGTCTGACTATTTCACTCAGCATGATATGCTATAGGTCCATCTATTGCTACTGCAAATTGTAAGGTATCATTTTTTTATATTAGGCTGAGTAATATTCCATTGTATATATGTACCACAACTGCTTTATCTAATCATCTATTGATGGGCATTTAGGTTCCTTCCATATCTTGGCTATTGTAAATAGCTCTGCAGTGACGTAGGGGTGAATAAAACTTTCCAAATTAGTGTTTTGGCATTCCTTTAACAAATACCCAGTGCAATTACTGGTTCATAAGGTAGTTCTGTTTTTAATTTTTTGAGGAACCTCCATAATGTTTTTTATAATGGCTGTTCCAAACAGTGTACAAGGGTTATCTTTTTGCAACATTTTCACCAACACTTGCTGTTTTTTTAAAAAAAATTATTTATGATAGCTAAACAGACAAGTGTGAGGTAATATCTCATGTGGTTTTACTTTACATTTCTCCAATGATTAGTGACATAAGCATCTTTTCATAAATCTATTGGCCATCTGTATATCCTCTTTGGCCCTTTTCAGGTTTTGTGTCCATTTTCAATTGGATGTGTTGGAGTTTTTTTTGATGCTGAACTGTGTGAGTTCTTTATAAATTTTGAATAATAATTCCTTATCAGATGTATCATAGGCAAATATCTTCTCTCATTCAGTAGGCTGTCTTTTTGTTTTGTTGATAATTTCCCTTGCTGTGCAAGAACTTGTTAGTTTGATGTAGTTTCATTTGTTTACTTTTTCTTTCATTTCCCTTGTCTTAGGAGATATATCAGAAAAATGATTACTAAGAGCAATATCAAAAAGTTTACTGCCTATGTTTTCTTCTAAGGATTTTATGGTTTTAGGTCTTACATTTAAGTGTTTAATCCATTTTGAGTTTATTCTTACATATGGTATAAGAAGCTGGTCCATTTTTATTTTTGCATATATCTATCCAATTTTCCCAACACAATTTATTGAAGAGATTGTCTTTATCCCATTGTATAATTTTCTCTCCTTTGTCATACATTAAATGAGGGTATAGGCATGGATTTATTTCTTGGATTTTTAGTCTGTTTCTTTGATCTATATGTGTGTTATTATGATGCCCTGAATATTTATATTTTATTTTGTTTGCATTCTCATTAATAAGATCATTTCTGGAAAATAACAAAGGGCTTCATCAGTTTTCCAAAGAACTCTATCTTCTTCATTCTGGTCAATGTTCTCTTACTTAAACTATTAAGTGGTTTATCTCTGAAATTCCCATTTGTCATTAGTTTCACAAGTAATTTCCAATATCATTTTCATTCATTTCATGGAATTTTGCATCTTTTATAAAATTTACAATTTTACATTGTGACAAATTTAAATGTGTCTGCATTGAAAAACTGGTTTATGACTAGCATTTAATCAAAAGAGAGGGATACTACTATTTATCATGGAGAGATAATTAAGTGAGAATTTTAGGTAGTTAGTCTATTAGTGAATATTTTTACATTTTGATCGAGTTAGCTTCTCAAGAAACTTTTTAACTGCTGAAAGTAACATGATGAATGGATGGATAGCAAGGATCACCTATATATACTTGGTGGGATTGTTGTGTCAAAAGAGATCATGTATAAAAAGTGTTATCACAGTACCTGAGCCATAGTTGGTTGTAATAGCTACTTTTATTTAATTTCAACCATTTAGTTCCATAAATGGTATATTTTATCTTATTTGTTTAATCTTTACATTTTAGTATTGTGAGAGCAGAAAAGTAATTTTTCTTCTATCCTTTTAAGTTCTTTTAGCTGGTCTAATAAATTGATATGGGAGAGATTAACAGGAGAAAATAAACAAATAAATAAATATATAGAGTCTCTTAAGAATATGAGACCCCAGGACAAATCAGGCAGCTGAGGCTTATATGCTTTTCTAGACTAAATAGAGGGAGGCAGGGGTCTGGGACTTCAAAGGGAAAGTAGAATATTCACAGGTAGATGAGAAAGAGCTTGCATATGCTAAAGGAATTCTTGCCTGGCCATCTAGAAAAAATGAGGCACATAGGAGAATCTGACAAACAGATTTTCCTTAGCTTCTCCTTGTCTACCATACTTAGATCATATTATGATGCTAAAGTGATAGTTCCCTTCTCTAAGTAGTTTTTTTTTCTATTTGAATTCCTTTAGACAGGTAAAGAGGGAGGGTCAAAATTGTTTCGAGTCTTATGTCTTAAAAATAACTGGTTTAAAAATAATCAATATCCTATAAAGGAGCATTTTGGGGGTGGCAAACTCTGCTTCCCCTCAATATACATGACTTGATTTGATTAGTGTGAATAGGTTTAGATAGAAGACAGACCAGAACATGGGGATACCAGCCTCAATCAAGACATAGTACACTTTCCGTTGGAGACATGATATGGTTACTTCTTCAGCTTTTAAATAAAGTAAGACCTTTATTGCAAAGCTGGTTTTAGAGAGAAAAAATGTCTGTATATTTAGCTGTAAAGATGCAACATTTTTGGAAACTGAAACTCTATAAAGGCACTTAAGATTATATTTTCAATTCATGGATAGAAGTAAATAGAAGTAGCAAAGTAACAAGATAGAGTTAGAAATACATTGCCCAACATTTTATCTAAGAGAAACTAAAATGAGCCATAATATTTCACTTTCTTTCAATGGAAACACTTACTAACTACAATTCCAGGGGTTACTTATGGCCTGCTGCTACCTAACAAGAAGAGTTTGAGGCAAACTGAAACATGAATCTATGGTTCTCAGCTGAGTATATATGTCAGGTGTGTTGACTTGAATTTGCACTCACGGTGAATAAAAATACATTAGAACATATAAATTATTTTTATATCTATTTTTCCTTGTTTAGATGCAGATTTAAATTGCAAGTTACTGTGCCAGCTTTATATTTTAAAAAAGTATTTTGATACACTACAATATTGTGTTTTTAATGTTAGTTCGTAATCACTGTGGTTTGGTTTGCCTCCATATTCATTTATAATAGAAAATGTGTAGATCAGGTTTTCTAAAGTGACAGATATCAAGAACGTGTCCCTAATAATACCAACTTTCACAACATAGCATATTTATTGTTTATTATATTCTATATGTATTGTGGGAGGATAAAAAAACGTAATACTTTTCTTTCCATCTTCTAAGGTCTTCTAGCTGGGCTAATAATGAAATCAACAAAGACAGATTAGCAAGAGAAAATTAAAAAAAAATAATATACGTGCATGGAGAATTCACATAAGCATGAAAATTTTAGAGAGAGTGTTAACATATGAGATTTTGGACAACGGAAAAGGTGAGGGAAAAGGTGAAGGACGGGATACTAGATTTCAGAAGTGAGAATGGGTGATTTGCAAGTAGTTGAGGAAGACAAGAATGAACATGGCAGACAAATTCCTGCTAGGCAACTCCGAAACAATGAGACTCAGAATGTCTAGCTTATAGGCCTCTGCCTGTAGCCCTCCTATTTACCATACTTAATTCAAATTAGGCTAAGGCAATATTCTAAGATTTTCTTTCTGAAGTAGATTTTCTGTCTAAATCTTTGGACAGTAAAGGGGGCTAGGTCAAGGTTCTTTCTAAGTCTTTTGTTTCCTAATAACCAGATTAAAATCAATATCCCAAAGGCAAAGTTAGGGTAGCAAAACCTTGGGCCCTTTTAGTATACATTATTCTAAATGTATATAATTTTCAATGGTTCGTTAAGATTGGACTTTACAACTAAGGCTGCATCTACATGATTAAAGTACCTACCACATGGCAAAGACATTTGGTCAAACATGTTGTATGTACTTCAGGAATATATAATAGTCTGAACCAAAGTCTGAACTACGTTTAATATTGTAAAAGTATCAACATAATACCAAAGACTTTCCACAAAACCTCTGCATGACACTCAACAATAACTAGAAATATAATAAATTTAATTGTTTCTTCAAAAATCAGTTTCTCTTTTGGGCATAAATATTTTTGTGAATAAATTATTCTTCTCTCTGTGCTCAGGCTTAAGTCTTCAAATCATTTTCTTCAAATTTTCTTTCTGAAGAGACTTAAAAAACAACATGGTTTGAAATCATTACCCTGCTTATCACAAATGTTTATTCACCCTTCTTTACCTCATATCTCATCATTAAAAAGCCCAGTATTTTCTCTTTTTTTCTGTAATATCTCTCCTTTTTATCCCCTCTGTCACAACTTTGTTCAGACCCTCTTCACTGTTTCCCTGCATGGTAGTATGATCTCTAACTTCTTTTCTCTTTTGCTGACCAATAAATCTTCATAAAATGCTATTTTGTATACATTACCCTTTATTTAAATCCTTCAGCAACCCCTCATTGCTTAACAAATAAACCTGTAATTCCTCATTTTTACATTTAATTTCTCCACAATTTAGTCAAAATCTTCTTTCTATTGCTTGCTTTGCAGGAATGCTCTTCTCTGCTCTCTCTGCTTATTTAACTTCTACATTATCCTCAAACCCCCTGAAACCACAAAGACTCTGTGAAGACTTAACCTATTTGCACCATCCCACAGTATCCTCTCCCATTACCTCTTCCCAACTATAGGTGGAATTGTCAAATTCTACTGTCAAATTACATTTCTTACCAGGCACATTTGTGAAACATTGTGTGATCCTTAATATATCATTTCAATACAAGGACTTACTATAGAAGCACACATTTTTAGAGACTATCAGTCAATTATAAATGTCACAGTCGATTATTTTTACCTCTATAAAACCCTGATTACAGTGGATGCCCTTTGATTCAAGGAAATATACCAAAGTCCAGAAATGTTTCTCATGGCATTGTTTTAAATGCATTTCATGCACTGTTCAAACGTATTTTTTTTCTGTTTTGTTCTCTGTCATTTCTAGCACCAAGTTGGAAAAGCTAAACATTATTTTACAGATATCTTCCTTCCAAGCAGACATGACTTTACTTTATGTCTTATACTGCAATCTTTCTTGTAAGCAAAATTAGCATGGGTTTGATGCTTTCAATAGTATCAGTCCAGTCTAACCAAAATTATACTTCTTCTGATGCATAGAAGTCTTTATAGCAACCCAACTTTATACTTTAGATATAAAAAATCATTTACATGTTTTAATGTTTTTTTTTTATTCACTGCAAGTAAAATTCAAGAACTGCAACAGTCTTATAAATAGTATGATTATGTTTTATTATTTTTCCATTCCAGTATGATTATAAAATAATCCAAAATCTACAATGAAAGTGAATCATTTAAAAATAAGCTGAACTATTCAATGCATGCTCACCATTTATTTTGAATATATCTTGGTGTAAATGTTGGCATATACTGTAAAATATACACTATAACAGTGAACAAAAATCTCTATGCTATTAAGATATTGTTTCTGCAAACTAGAACACTAGAAAGACTGACTTTTTTCTTCTTTTACGTCAGAAACAGTGAGATCAAAAACTGGATAAAGCCCATAGCAACATCTGTCTGATTTATGTTGAACTTAAACTTCTTGTATTTTAGAAAAGATTCTTTTCTATCTTTTAAAAGATGGAATCCAACATCTCTTAGCTGCTAATTTTAGCACCTAAAGGTTTCCTTAAGCTGCTGTCAAGTATAACTTATTGCATAGTTACTTTTCATTAAACTCATTATAAAGTGATTAGCTTCCAGCAAGATAGTGCAATGCTACAGCCTGCTTGCATTGTATGTGGCTCTGGAACTAAATTTTGAACTGCCATATATCATCAGATGGTGAGTATGAAATGACTCTTTGGATATAACAAATAGAATGTTGAAAGTGATCTTGTCAATTCTCTTAAACTATACCTTTTGAAAAAAGATATACACACATACAAAAATATGCACACAGGCACATGTGTGCATACAACACACATGCAAAATGTGTGCTATTAGTTTAAAACAGATGCTATTCTTAGTTAGCATCAAACACGTTTTTAAAATCTATGAATTTTTTTAGTTTATGGTTTTAAATCCAAACTAAGTAGCTCTACCTTATTTCTTGGAATAGTTATCATTAATATATATATATATATATATATATATATATATGCTGCTTTTTCTTAGCAAATTTAAATTGACAATGCTTCTTGCCTTAGGGTAACAGTGTTACCTAATATTTTTGGGTCTAATAAGCTGTCTCAGTTTCTGCAGTGAAAAGAAAACCAATTTTGTACAGTACAGTTTATTAGAAATAGAAGGTTTATTTGGTTATTTATTTTCAAGCTCTCCTGACAAGGTATGTGTTATTGCAGCTCCCATACTCACAGTGACTGAACTATCACTACAGTGTGATACCTAATAGTTTATACTAGAAGCTACCTCAGTTACACTGTCCTCACTTATGATAAGATTCATTCATTGTCCAGATCATATTCCTAAGTGGTTATGGTAGTGTTAAGTTCATGACACACCTGTAGAAGTTTTCAACTATAAAATGCCACCTGTACAATGTGTGAAAAAAAAAAAAAAAGAACTTCACATTCCCAAAATTTTCATGTTAGGACTACTTGAAGTATAAGGAATATTTTAAAAGAAAATCATCTAATTTGAGTAAAAAGTCTAAATAAAATTATTTCATTATTTACCAGCTTTTCTATTGTTTAATCTGAACTAGTATTTATCTTTAGATGTGATCGATAGTTTTCAATATGTGGTTTGTTTGCATATGTGTCATTTATTGATGACAATTTTAAGATCCCCCAGTCACTTCCACCAGGGACTCAGGGACTCTGGGCAGTGCAATGATCCAGGCCCACCAACTTCTGACACTACAAGGTCTCATCAGCAGCAGCTGTCCTCGGTTTCCTTCCGGGCCAGTACCCAACCATGTTCAGCCTTGGGGAGACATTTTTGGAAGGACACAATGACAACGAGGCCTGGACAAGAGGCTTCCATGCTCGCAGTCTAAGTGAAACTGGGCAAGTAAAAACCCAGGTGTCTCCAGCCCTGACTTGAAGCAAACCAAGCCCTCCCTGGTGTTGGGTCACCAAGAAACCAAGATCCTGGTGAAGAGCCCTAGATCTTCCCTCCTCCCCAACTTCCCTGACTTTTGAATATTTTCCTAACAATATTCAAATTACAAAGCTCTCTGTTGGCATGAGGTTGGGAATCGCTACTTCAGGAAAGTTGAGAAGAAACTAACAAACATTATTTTCCTATGAGGTAGAATTATAAATTCAGCACTAGACTGTATCAAACACAATGAGTAGTAACATTTCAGTACAAAATGATATCATTAAAAAAAAAGACTTTGAATCGAAAATAATAAAAAAAAACTTTTATTTAACTTGAGTTTTCTGTTAGGCTACAATAATTTCATTAGCTGAACAGTTGCATTTTAAAGTAGATGAAAATGCATAAAGTCTACAACCTGGTTACTTGCTGGCTAAGAAATATTTATATTTGAAGACAATTGAATTGACATACATATGTAATATTATTTAAGTAATTATGAGGTTGGAAATTTCCAAGGGGCCCATTTTGTCTGGGTAAGACATTTGCTTTCTGTGATTAACAGAAGCAAAACTGTCAAGAGAGAAGAGGGGTGGGGAAGTGGAAGGAAAGAAAGAAAAGAGAGGAAAGAAGAGCAAAGGAGAGAAGAGAGAAAATTCTGCGCCAAAGAATCAAAAAAGTTGTGATTTTTGTTTTTTATTAGACAGATTTGCACAAAAAACTTGTAAAATATGTGTTATATTACATTTTCTGTTGGACTAAATGAACTCTGTAGGCCAGGGGAAAAATCCTAAGTTCATCTCCTATCAGATCTTTGTGATAAGATAATATTTGGCTGTGTTTTTTAAAACAGGAGACTAAAGGCTAAAAATATTTTCAACAGTTTGTACCTCGAAAATTAAATAATAAGAAACAACCCAACAAAAAAGAAAGGAAGTAAAACAAAGACTATTTCTTCCAGCAAGGCTAACAATTAAAATTGAACGTAAGAAAAAGAGCTTCCCAGACAGGTAAAAGCTAAAGAAATTTAATACAACCAAGTCTGTATTAGGAGAAATGTTGAGAGCCTTCTTTAAGAAGGGATGAGGACTCTAAGAAACAAAAGAACAAATTAAACAAAAAGACTCAGAGATACAGAGGACAATCTGGTGACTGCCAGAGGGAAGGGGGTTTTGAGGGCTGAGAGAAAAAAGTAAAGGGATGAGGAAGTAAAAATTAGTAGTTACAAATAATCATGGGAATGCAGAGCACAACTTTAAGAATATTACAGTCAAGAATATTGTAATGGCTATGTGTATAACCAGATGGGTTTTTAGAGTAATTGGGGGGATCATATCATAAACTATAGAAATGTCTAACCAATGTGCTATGTACCTGAAGCTAATAAAATGAAAAAAAGAAAAAAGAATGGGATATAAAAGAACATAATATGAGATAATAAAGAGGAAAAACTATATGCCTATCAATATCACTTTAAAAGTAAACAGATATAATACTCCAATCAAAAGATATATAGTTACCAATGGATTTAAAAAAAAGACTCATACATATGCTATCTACAAGACCCACTTGAGATTGAAAGACACACATAAGAGTGAAAGTAAAGAGATGGAAAAAGATATTTCATGCAAATAGAAATGAAAAAAAAACATGGCTGGGTAGCAATACTTAGACAAAATAAACCTTAAAACAAAGACTATAATAAGAGACAGAAGAATATTACATGGTGATAAGGGAATAAAACACAGGAGAATACAACCCTAGTAATATTTATGCACCCGAGCATAAGAGCACCTAAATGTATAAGTGAATATTGACTGACATGAAAAGGGAGAGATTGACAGTAATACAGTCATAGTAATGGATTTTAACATACACTCACACTATGGACAGATTTTTCAGACAGAAAATCAACAAGGAAACAAAGGCCTTAAATGATACACTAGACCAGATGGAAATTAGTTGATATTTTTGGAATGTTCTACTCAAAGTAGCAGAATAACATTCTTTTTAAGTGCACATGAAAGATTTCCAGGATAGACCGCATTAGGCCAAAAAACACTAGTCTCGATAATTTTAAGAAGATTGAAATTGGATCGTGTCTTCTCCAACCATGATGGTTATAAAAACCGAAATCAATTATTAAAAAAAAAAAAAAGAAAACATGAAAGTCATAAACGTGGAGGCTAAATAACATGCTCCTAAGAATATATGGGTTAACAATGAGAATAAGGAAGAAATCAAAAGAACCCTTTGAGAAAAATTAAAATGAAAAATACAATTAAAATTTATGAGACACAGCAGAAATAGGGAAATTCAAAACAATACAGGCCTACCTCGAAAAACAAGAAAAATATGAAATAAACAATCTAATCTTACACCTAAAAGAACTAGAAAAAAATAACAAAGAAATCACAAAGTGAGTTAAAAGGAAGGAAATAATAAATTACAGCAGAAATAAATGAAATAGTGTCTAAAAAATATAACATAAATGATCAAGGAAACCAAGAGCTGGTTCTTTGAAAAAGTAAACAATATAATAAATCTTTAACTAGACTCATTAAGAAAAGCAGGGGGGACCCAAATAAATAAAATCGAGAGATGAAAGAGGAAAATTAATGATTAAAGACCACAGAAATACAAAGGATTATAAGAAAAATATTACCAGAAATTGTATGCCAACAAATTGGACAATCGGGAAGAGATGGATCATTCTAGAAGTAATATACAATTCCAAGACTGTGTCCAAATAAAACAGAAAATCAGAATGAACCAATTACTGCTAATGAAATTGAATCAGTCATCAAAAAACTCCCAATAAACAAAAGTCCTGAACTGGATGGCTTCAATAGGTGAATTTTTCCTAATATTTTAAAGAATTTAATATCTATTCTTCTCAAACTATTCCAAAATATTCAAGAGGAGGAAAGGCCTGAAGCTCATTCCATAAAGTCGCCATTACCTTATTCTAAATCGGACAAGACATTATGAAAAAAATTATAGCTGATATTCCTGATGAACATAGATGCAAAAATCCTCAGCAAAATAGTAGCACATCATATTAAAATACATTTAAAGGATCATACACCGTGATTAAGTGGGATTTATTACTGAGATGCAAGGTTGGTTCAATATTCACAAATCAATTAATGTGACACGCACATCTAAAAATTGAAAGATAATTTTGATTATATCAATAGATGCAGAAAAAATGTTTGACAAAAATCCAGCAGTCCATTTATGATTCTAAGTCTCAGCACAGTGAGAATAAAGGAAAGACACGTCAACATAATAAAGACCCCAAATGGTAACCCACAGTTAATGATAGTACTCAATGGGGAAAAACTAAAAGAATTTTTCTTAAGATCAGAATAAGACAAGGATGTCAACTTTACCACTTTTATTCAACATAGTGTTAGAAGTCGTAACTACTGCAGACAAGAAAATAAATAAAGACATTCAATGAGAAAGAAAGAAGTAAAACTCATTATTTGCAGATGATATGATAGGATACGTAGAGAACCCTAAAGAACCACCAAGAAATGTTAGCATTGATGAATGAATTCAGTAATGTAGTAGATACAAAATTAATATTTAGAAATTGTCGCATTACTACACACAAATAATAAACTATCAGAAAGAAAAATTAAGGAAACAATCTTATTTACAATTGCATCAAAAGCAATGAAATATCTACAAATCAATTTAACCAAGTAGGTAAAAGGCTAACTTGTAAAATTTTAAGTCATTGGAAAAAAATAAAAAAGATACAAATAAATGGAAACATATACTGTGCCCATGGATAGTAGAATCAAACATCATTAAATTGTCCATACTACCCAACACAATCTATAGATTCAATGAAGTTCTTATTAAAATACCAATGGTATTTTACTGAACATGAACAAATAACCCTGAAATTTAAATGGAACCATAAAAGACCTCATAATAGCCGCCACAATCTTGAAAAAGAAAAATGAAGTGGAAGTATCACACTATATGTATCAAACTATATTACAAGGCTAAAGTAATCAAAACAGCATGGTACTGACACAAAAACAGACACAAAGATCAATGGAACAGAATAGAGACTAGAAATAAACCCACACTATGTATTCATTTAATCCATTACAAGGAGGCAAGACTATATAATGGAGTAAAAACAATCTATTAAATAAATGGTGTTGGGAAAACTAGACAAATACATGCCAAAATATGAAACCAGACTTTCTTACACCAAATACAAAAAAACTCAAAATGAATTAAGGACTTAAATGTAAGACCTGAAACCATTAAATTCTAGAAGAAAATATAGTCAGCAAACCTGACATTATTCTTAGTAATATTTTTTTTTTTCCTGATATACCTTCTTAGGCAAGAAACACAAGAAAAAATAAACAAATGAAACTACATCAAACTAAAAGTTTTTTTCACAACAAAGGAAATTATCGACAAAATCAAAGATACCCTACTAAAATGGGAGATATATTTGCCAATGATATGACTAGGCATTTTTATTCAATGAGGACAAACAGATAATCAATAGACATGAAGATGCTCAAGGTCGCTAATCATTGGATAAAGGCAATCTAAAAACCACAATGAGTATCACCTCACACTTGTCAGAATGGCTATTATCAATGAATAAAAAAACAACAATATTTGAGGATGTAGAGAATATAGAACCCTTGTGCACTGTTGGTGTGATTGCCATTGTAATGCTACTATGGAAAATATTATGGAGATTTCTCAAAAAAAATTAAAAAATAGAACTACCTTAGGACCAGGCACTTGTACTTCTGGGTATTTATCTAAAAAAATCAAAACACTAATTTGAAAAGATATAGAAAACCCTATATTCACTTCAGCACTATTTACAACAGCCAAAATTTAGAAGCAACCTATGTTCACATTAATAGACTATTTGATAAAGAAGTGGTACATATGTGCAATGGAATATTACTTAGCCAGAAAAAAAAACTTACCATGTGTAATGATATGGATGGACCTAGAGCACATCATGTTAAGTGAAATAAGTGAGACAGAGAAAGACAAATATCATATGATGTCATATGTCACTTATATGTGGATATAAAGAACAGAAAAATAAACAAGCAAAATGAAACAAATTCATAGGTACAGAGAACAAACTGTGATTGACAGATGGGTGGGGTGAGAGGATGGGTAAAAATGTTAAAAGATTAAGAAATACAAGTTGTTAGTTACAAAATAATTACCGCGGATATAAGTACAGCATAGGGAATATAGTCAATAATATTGTTAATAACTATTTAGTACCAGGTGGATACTAAACTAATCAGGAGGATTACTTAATAAATTATATAAATGTCTTACCACTGTGCTGTACACTTGAAACTAATATTAAATAATATTGAATGTCAACTCTAATTAAAAATAAGATTTAACAGAAGAAACAAGTCAACAGCAGTTATCTATATTTTTAAAGAGTAGTGATGGATTATCAAATATACAGAGAAGGGCACTCTTCTCAAGGAATGATTTAGAGGCTCAGATCAACCTCTTTAAAAAAAAATTCCCTCAATTTTCTTTGGCAATTATTATGCATTTTTCCATTTTTTAATAGGCTTGATTTTTACGATTCTTAAATTAAAATCTCAGAGTAGATGATTTAAAAATACAAATATCTTAAAAGACAAATAATGTGATGTTACTTTCTTTTACTGCATGTAATGTTACTTTCTTTTACTTCTATGGTTCTGACCTCTGGAAGCTCTTATGTGCAGAAAACTCTCAGATGTGCTTGTGTTCAAGTGGGATGTTATTTGTTGAGTTCTTGATGTTCAGCTTATTGTTATTTCAATGGGAGCAATCCAGGGACTTCTCTCACTCTGCAGTGCTTCTGATGTCACTCCTCTAAATCCACACAGATTTTTAAAAGTAAGATTGTTAAAATTTAAAACTTTAAAGAAATACCATGTAAGGTTAAAAAATAGCATAGAGATACAAGAAAATCATCTAGAATTGTAAAGAAATGGAAAGTTGGTAAAAAAAACATGAAAAAAATATGTGCTAGACATTGTGGAGAAATCTAAGAAAGCTGATATACACAAAATAAAAATTTTAGAAGTAGAGAATAGACTTGATGTAATAGAGAAGGAAAAAAGTAAGAAAAATGGGGAGAAAATTTCCAAGCTAAACAAATATTTCACCTTTTAGTTTTTAAAAAGATGACTAATAGTCCAAATTACTGTGTGTGTGAGGATTTGAGAAACATGACAGAGTGAGAGGTGTCCTCAGATCTCCCCTTGAAATAACAATAAGGTCAACATCTAAAACTCAACAAAGAACACTCAAACTGCACACCAGCACTTATGAGAGTGGAAATCTAAGCATAAGGGCTACCACAGGTCAGAACCCCAGTGTCAGGCATCTGGTAGTGTCTGGAGCTCCCTGCAGGAGGAGTGAGGAGGGTGAAGGTATGGCAACTTCCCTGAACATTTCTGCCTGGAAGTACTATGAGTTCCACACAGCCAGCAGCAGGGCCCAGACATCAGGGCAGAAAAGCACAGAAAACGGAAGGGACCACAGAGAAACAATAGTTGATTTTTACTGGCCCTGGTTGCAAAACTGAGGCTGAGCCACAGCTCCAACTCCCAACTCAGAGGCTCCTCCCTAAAAAAACCCTCAGAGACTGAACACCTTGGAGCCAAGACAAATCTGAGCAAATGCTGCCAAGACGGAAGCTACTCTGCAGCCTCTGGAGCTCCCTGCAGGAGGAAGGGTAGGAGAGAAGGTGCATTGACTTCATTAACAGCTCTGCTTGGAAGTGCTGTGAGTTCCACATAGCCAAAAGGAGAGCCCAGTCATCAGGACAGGAAACAGAGAAGCGGGGCAGGACCACAGAGAATCTACAGTTGATTTTTACCAGCTGCAGTTGCAGAACTGAGGCTGATCCACAGCATCTAACTCCAAACACAGAGGGCCCCTCCCCCTTATTCTCAGAGATTGTTTCCCAGGAGAATCTGAGCAAATGCTAACCAAACCTGTCACTAACATTGACAGGGACTGAAATGAGGGGAGCGAGCGTGATTAGATATCTACAGGAAAATTTAATTAAAAAAGTGTTATTTACACTTTAACTAAAGCAGAGACCCAAGAGGCTTAGATACCACCTACTGGGAACCAAAAGAAAAGTGCCTTCTTTGCAGTAGGATAAAGATAGACCTTTTATATAATGACTTCTTTCTGGGAAAAGAGCAGAATACATTTCCATTAATGCCTAGGAGAGAAAATAGTCCACTAAACACCATGAACAACCATAGTGACAAGTCATCTCAGAAAGAAAAAAATCTCCAGAAAATAAGCTTATGGAGATAGAAATATGTGACCTAAATGACAGAAAATTCAGGATGGTACTCCTGAAAAAACTCAGTGAGTTCTGAATTAGTCATATCAACAATTTCATGTATTTGAAAAAAAACACAACTAAATGAATAGAGCAAGGAGATTGAAACCATCAATAAGAAAAGAATAGATCTTCTGGAGATCACACACACACACACACACACACACACACACACACACACACACTGCAAGAGTTGAAAAATGAAATATTGAGCTTAGGAAATATAGTCCATAAAATAGAGGAAAGAATCAATGGTATTGAAGACAGAAACCTACAAAATAAATCAGAAGGAAGTAGAGAGAAATCGAAGAATGAAAAACAATGAAATAGAAAATACAAGAACTAACTGATACCATCAAGAGAGGAAAAATAAAATAATGGAAGTATGAAAGTGAGAATAAGGAGCAGTTGAATAGAAAGCATTTTCAGAACAAATAGTGGATAAGCGTTTCCCAAATCTAAAGAAGGAGCTGGAGCTTGGAATTCAAGAGCCAACAGAACACCCAATTATCTCAATCCAAAAAGCCCTTTCACCAAACTCATATTAAAGTATCAAACATCAATGACAAAAATAGAATTCTCAGGGCAGCCAGGGAGAAGAAAATAGTAAATTATAAAGAAAACCCATTAGATATCATTGGACTTCTCGGCCCAAACTTACAAGATAGAAAGTAATGGAATCAAAATATTTAAATTATTAAGTGAAAGGAATTACCAGCTTACAATAATGTATCCAGCTGAGCTCTCCTTAAATATGAAAAGAGAAATTGAGACCTTTCCATGCCCCCCAAAAAAAAGTAAAAAAAAAAAAAAAGTAATTCTCTATTACGAGCCTGAATTAAGGAAATACGAAAATGGTCAGCTCACCTAAACCAAAAAGTCATGAAAAAAAAAAGCATAATAGGAGTAAAATGACTATCAGATAAATCAAGGCAGAGTTAGTGCAATCTTTATTAAAACAGGGTATTATAATCTTAAATAATAGGAATAAAATTATATAGCAAGATGGTAATGAACATTAAGCATACATCAGGACAAATTGAGATAACAATGACAGAAAAATGAGAGGATTCAAAGATCAAATGCACAAAGCGGAATGGAGATAAGCATGTATGATAACCACACACCAAAGATTTGGAACTGAAGTATATAACATAAAACGAGAAGAACCAAGGGAAAACTCACAAGAGCCAGACAAAATAAGGAAAAAACAACACACATACAAGGATGCAATGGAAACACAGAGCTACCAGAAAGCAAAAGATAAAATTGCTATAAAAAGACCTCATATTTCAATAATCCCTAAATTTATATGGAATAACTTCTCAATAAAAAGGCACAGACCAAAAAAAAAAAACACATAAAAAAATAAAACCCATCATATTCTGCCTCTAGGAGACAGCTCAGCTTCAAAGATAAATACAACTTAAAGTGAAAGGGTAGAAAAAGACTTTTCAACAAATGGCATTCAGATAACAAAAGAGGACTAATATCACATCAGATTGACTCTAAATAATAAATAGGTAAAGAAAGATGCTGAGGGACACTTCATATTGATAAAGGAATTGTCACAAGAAGACATAACACTTATTAATATCTATTTCCCAATCAGAGAGCCCCGAAATAAAATAGAGCAAACGACTACAGAAATAAAGGGAGAAACAGACCAAAACATATTATCATAGTAGGGGACTTAAATACCTCACGGTTGGATATGGACACATCATCTGAACAGAAAATCAATAAGGAAATGACATTCTTAAATGATGCATTAGACCAACTGCACATAATGAATATTTACAGAGCCCTCCATGCCCAAACAGCTGCTAATACATTCTTCTCTAGCACACATGGAACATTCTCAAGAATTACCACATACTGGGCACACGACATTAGCCTCCAACAAATATAAGAGGTTTGAAATCATACAAACTGTATTTCTCGAACATAGGGCTTTGAAACTAGAGATCAACTGTAAAAGAAAGCAGAAGAACTGAAATACATGGAGATTAAACAACATGCTGCTGAAGAATAAGGGTCAGAAAGAGATAAAAAGAGGCAATTGAGAGATACATAGGAATGAAATGATAATGCTAGCACAAACATATCAAAAACTTTGGGATGCGACAAAAGCGGTCATAAGAGGATATTCATATCATACAGACCTATTTCCATAATCAAGAAGGATCCAAATAAAAAACCAACACTTCATCTTCAAAAAACTAGAAAGAGAAAAACAATGAAGCCTAAAGTCACAGAGGAAGGACATTATCATTAATAGAGCACAAGTAAATAAAAATTTAATTAAAAACTAGAAAAAAAAAATGCAACAAAGAGCTGTTCTTCCACGAAGGTTAATGAAATTGACACAGCCCAGGCTAAACTCACTAAAGAAAAAAAGAGAAAGGTCACAAAAAAACAAAAAGGGAGAAAGAGGGTAAATGAAAATTGATACTCAAAAAATACAAAGAATCATACAAATATTATGAAAATATATAACACCAAATTTATAATCTAGAGGAAATAATCCATACTTAGAAAAATACAACCTTCCTAGACTGAATTAAGAACTGGAAAATCTAAATAGATCAGCATATGGAAATTGAAACAATCAAATCAAAAACTTACCCAAAATTAAATGTCCAGAACGATGGGTTCAACAGTGAATTCTACTAAACATTAAAAGAAGATTAATACCATTTTAGTAAAACTCTTCCAAAAAATAAAAGAGGAGCAAGACTTCTCAAACTCATTTATGAGGCCAATATGACCCAGATACCAAAATCTGTAAAGAGAACACACATAAAGAAAATACAGAACAATTATCTCTCATGGACACAGAATGCAAAAACCCTAATTAAGATACAAAGGGAACCAAAAACAGCGACATATTTAAAAGATTTATATGCCACAATCACATTGGCTTCATTCCAGGGCCATAGGGATGGTTATGAAAAAATCGATTAATGTGATACACCCATAAACAAAACTAAAAAATAAGAATCACATGATCATATCAATAGATGCAGAACAGTCTTCATAAGATATAGCATCCATTTATGATCAAAACAGTCAATGAAAACCAGTATAGAAGGAAAGTACCTTAACATAAATAAAATGCCATATATGACAAACCTTTCAGCCAACATTATACTTATGAGTGAAAAAAAAACCTTCCTCCCAAGATCAGGAGAAAGAGAATGCTGTCCATTGTCACCACTGTTATTAATATAATGTTGGTGGTCCAAGTGAGTGCAATCTGTAAAGAGAAAGATATAAAAGAATCCAAATAGAAATGAAGAAATCAAACTGTCACTATTTGTGGATAACATGATTCCTATATAGAAAATCCTAACTCGACAAGAACACTACTAGAAACAATTAGCAAATACAGTAAAGTTCATATAAAATCAATGTTCAGAAATCCATAGTGTTTGTATCCTGTAATATCAAAAAAAAAAAGTGAGAAATAATTCATTTTGCAATTGTGAAAACAGAATAAAATACCCTGGAATAAATTTAACAAAAATCTGAATGACCTATATAATGAAAAACTATAAACCTTGTTAAAATAAATCAAACAAGAGACAAAGAATAAGAAAATATGCTGTATTCTTGGGCTGAAAAAATCTATAGAATTGAAATGACTGTATTACCTAAAGCATTATACAATGCTTTGATGGAGATTTAATGCAATCTCCATCAAAATCCCCTCAGCATTTTTTAAAAGAAATAGTACAGATAATCATCAGATTTGTATGGAAGCACAAAATACCCAAATTACCAAAGCCATTCTGAGGAGGAAAAAAAAAATGAGGCTGGAGACATTACTCTGCCCAACTTCAGATTATACTACAAAGTGACAATAATCAAAATGCATGGTATTGACAGAAAAACAAACTCTCAGACCACTGAAACAAAATTGAGAGTTAGAAGTAAACCTATATTCCTATGGGCAAATAATTTTTGACAAAAAAGCAAAGCATATGGGGAGAAAGGAAAACCTCTTAATGAATGGTGCTAGAAAAACTGGAAACCACCTGCAAAAGAAATGAAAATAGACTGTTGTCTATCATCACACACCAAAATTAACTCAAAATGGATTAAGATCTGATATAAGATCTGAAACAATAAAATGCATAGAAGAAAACATAGGAACTAACCTGAAGACTGTGGACTAAAGAGGAACTTTATGAATTGAACTCAAAGGGCAAGGGAGTAAAAGCAGAAATAAATTAATGAGACTACATCAAACTAAAAAAGTTTCTGCACAGCAAAAGAAACCTGTCAACAAGGTAAAGAGGACGACCATCAAATGGGAAAATATATTTGCAAGCAATGCCTTCAATAAGGGCCTAATATCAAAATATACAAAGAACTCATACAACTCAATAAGAACAAAAAACAAACGATCCAATCAAAAATGGGCAGAGGACCTCATCGGACCTTCTCTCTAGAGAACAAAACAAATGGCCAACAAATATATGAAAGATGCAACATCGTTAGCTATTAGGGAAATGTAAATCAAAACCACAATGGAGATACCATCTCACATCGTTAGAATAGCTATTACCAACAACCACAGTAATAACAAATGTTGGAGAGGATGGATGAAAAAGAACCCTCTACACTGCAGGTGGACTGCGAATTGGTACAGCCACTATGGAAAATAGTATGGAGGTTCCTCAGAAAAACTAAGAATTGATCTATCATATGATCTGCATCCTTCTACTGGATATTTATCCCAAAGACTTGAAAACTGATATCCGAAAAGATATTTGCATACCAATGTTCATAGTAGCATTAATCATGGAGTGGTGGACTGGAAGCAACTGAATCGTCCTAGGATAGATGATTGGATAAAGAAGCCACTGGTACGTATTATACAATGGATATTACTCAGCCATAAGAAGACATGAAATATTGCCATTTGCGACAACATGGATGGACCTTGAATAATCATGCTAAGCGAAATAAGCCAGACAGAAAAAGGTTGAAAATCACATGATATCACTTATATGTGATATAAACCTAAAAGCAACAAATGAACTAGACAAACAGAGACGAACATGGACAATAATTAGTGGTTACCAGAGGGCAAGGTGGTGTACACTTGGGTAATGCAGATCCATTATGTGGTGACAGAAGGAAATCAAATATTTGGAAATGAACACTCAGTGTAAAAAAAATAATACACAACACACACACACACACACACACACACACACACAACACCACATATATATTATATATATATATAATTATATATATATATATATATATACACACACATACACATATATATACATTATATACCTTACTGTTAAAGTGCACAGTTGAGGCTTATTGGATTTTGTTAACCAATGTCACCATTAAAATAATTAATTAATTAATTAAAAATGGCTTCCATGGTTGCTTATTACTTTTGGCATAGTTACACAGAAATTGAGATAGGCTCTATTAGAAATTGATAATTATTTTGCATGAATTTTTCAGATTCTACATGCAAGGGAAATTTTCATACTTATTGTATATTATATCTTTAATGACTTCATAGTGAGGGATTAGAAAGATTCAAGAGACTTACACAGATTATAGTAGAAACTTTGACAGTGCATTTTTTTCTTCATTTGTAAGAGCAAATTCCGTGCAAATATGCCTCCTAGAAGCAAAACATAAAATAGGCCTACATCTTCCCTGTACCAGGAATAAGTTATGGTCTTTCTCAGCTTCCTTCTTAGTGATGATGTCCATAACATTGACTTTCGGTTTCCTGTCAGTCAAGTAAATCTCACTCCCCCTCAGTTGTAATGTAGGTCTAGATGCTGTGTATGAATTAGAGGTCAAGCAGTATTAATGCAGTATGCTCTCCAATGTTCTTTGGCCCACTCTACTAATTTAACCTTCTTTTTTAAACTTTAAGAAACTCTGCTGGAATTGTCTCAATTTACTTCTCAGACTTATTATTTTTTCACAGGAAGCATTTTTCTTTTCAGGGTTTGATTCTTTTCTTTATCTGGTCCCTCTTATATTAACTAATAGGAAATTCTCAAAGTTTGTGGTACATTAATTACAGGTTCCCACCATATTTTTACAGCTTTAGTTTCAATGAGACTATGGGGAGCTATTATCACTGAAAGTTTTTACTTATTCTATGTCTCCCTTCTACTTAATTTCTTTTAAAATCTTAGAATTATTAAGAAAAAAAATATCGTACTATGCAGCAATATACTACAGTACTGACATTCTGGTTTGTTATTAAAATTATCCTGGTAAAGTGAATCATTAATGCATTATCAGACATTACATTCCTTTTTAAAACTCAAAAAATATTTATTCAGAAAGGTAAATGACATACACCTCCTCTAAAGCTACCCATGAAAATGTGTGTATTTGGTGTCATTTAACAGGAGGAAGGAATTAGACAAGAAAAAATAGGTTTCAGTTTTAGTTAAGGATTGTTAATAAGAAACATGATATTATGAACAACTATGCAAGCAAAACCAAATTCAATGCAACTCTAGCGAGAAATTTCTTACCAGGGGCAGCATGATGATCCTGAATCTCTAAAGACACAGACAGCCAAAATAAGGTTACCAAAATAGGGAAAATAGGGATTGGAAGGGAACAAGGAAGGCACTGTGCTGACTCAGAGTATTACCTTGAATTCGATAAACCTTTGTCGTTGTTTTCTTTTTAGCATGCATCTTATGTTATAATATTTCCAGTACTCTAAGATTAGGATTTTTCAAGGCTTTCCAATTAGTATTTGACCATGAATACAAAGATGAATACTTGAATTACAAGAAATCAGTGCAGGCCCAAGCTTGTTATTTACTGCTGATAAAATATTTTTTATTGCTTTCCACGTGGCCATCATCCAACAGTGGTTTGTCAAGTCCTTCTCAGACTTTGAATCTCTCTGACTTAAAATTCTGCCCCATCATTCTGACTTGTGTGTTGTCTTCTGCTTTTAAGGGCTCATCTGGATATTCCAGAATCCATGATAATCTCTGTATTTTAAAGTCAGCTGATTAGCAACCTTAATTACATCAGCAAAGTCCCTTCTCAACAGTATCTAAGATTGAATAACCTAGTCATGAGACTCTCTGGGGTAGGTAGTACTTTTAGAATCTTGCCACCTTGGTGGAGGGCAGGGAAAGGGGAAAAAAGAAAAAAAGAGAGAGAGAAGAAAAAAGAAATATATCCAGGAAAAAAAATTCTGCCTACTGCTAAAGATATTACAGGCAATTATGAGGGAAAAAAAAAAAACTATGTTTCATGGCTTTGGTAGCTCTCTTGTTTATGCAGTGCTATTATTTGTTTTTATACATTTTTGCATTTATAAATATTATAGGTTTGCAGGGCTAATTTTTTGCCCTTGATCTGTCTGTAAAGAAACAAGAAAACTTTTTTTCCCCTCAAATTTTTAATTACTGACCAAAATAAAGTCCTGGAACTTATTAATCATTTAGTGTTACATAATTTCTTATGATATGATGTGCACAGAAAACCTTATTAAAGTACAACTGCAAGTTAATTATGAATAGACTCTTTAGAGAAATGGGAGAAACAGAAATGTTAGCACTAACAGTTGGAAGGGTACAGATCTTCTGGTAATGTATGAAATAGCTGTTTCAATACAAAAAAATATATTAAATTTTACTATGTCCCAATATGCCCTGGAACCACTGAGTAATTATGGTGAATAACCAGAGTTTACTGTTTTTTTTTTATTCCATCCAAAAAAAAAAATGATTTTAAATAATAGGGTGTTATCTAAGGAAACTTTACATGAGAAATTTAAAATGATCATTTTGTCAATTAAGACAAAATGACAGAAAGTCAGACAAATTAGTTTATTTTTTTAATTATAAACCTCTATAAATGTAAGTAATTGAAACATTTCCCTTTTTAAATGTTTAAGATTCAAAACAAGTACCTGACTTGAAAGCTTTCAATAATATAATATAATAAATAGATCATAAGTTTTGGTAACAGACAAAACTGGGCCCAAACCTTGGCTTTCTCACCTAGTAAGTGTATAGTATAGTAACTTATCTAATATTTCTGCTTCACTTTCTTTACCTATAAAATAGAAATAGTGTTACCTACTTTGAAGGTATGGTGAGGATTAAATAATATGTTAAGTTCCTACTCAGTACCAGACACATAGTGAATGCTAAAGAGGTAGCTTATAGTTATTTGTCCATGGTTATGCAACATAAGCCTTAGTTGCTGTTGAGTAACACTTGAGATAAATGTTGAAGGTAATAATATGATATGATAATCTCCATCATGAACAAACCTTTCTCTTTCTTTACTTCCTCCTCACCACTGCTGCCACCCTTTCCTCTCCTCCTCCCCTTCCGATTCCTCCTTCTCCTCCTTCTCCTTCTCTCCTCCTCTCCTCCTCCTCCTTCTTCCCCTTCTTCTCCTCTTTCTCCTTCTCCTTCTCCTTCTCCTTCTCCTTCTCCTTCTCCTCCTCCTCCTTCTTCTTCCTCTTTCCATTTCTTCTTCATTCTCTCTGTCTTTTCTGTTTCCCCTTTACTGAACTTTCTTTCACTCCTTTGCTTTTTATTCTATTTATTTTAATTGTGATGAGAGAAACAGAATTAAAATAAATTTGTGTAGTTATATACCAAAAGGAAAAACTGATTCAAGGAGCAATGTGTTATTAGTGTTAAATATAACAGAGAAATCAAAGAGAATGAGAACAGAGAAGCTAACTCTGCAGACCTGACAGGAAAAATCTGCTGATAACTTTCATGAGAACAGTAACACTCTGATGGGGCTATTAATCTGATGAATGACTAATTTTCTAGTTTCAAGAGGATAGAAAGCACAATAAGTGGACTCATATATAGACACAGGCTCACAATAATATTAAAAATTCAAACCAGCTTTATTCCTGAAATATAATGGGAAAGAAAGGAAAGTCCTCGCTAAGATGGCAAATTAAGGGTTAAGAGTTTCAGACATCTCCAGGCAAAGTCTTCAGAAAGGCTAGAGGAAGAACAACATTTAAATGAGAGGATCCCGGAAGGTATAGCACCTTTAGATACTGTGGACTAGTTTGTGTTTATTGCCTAGAACTGTTGCAGAGAGATTCATTAACTGATTTATTCCAAATGATGCCTCCAGACCCAAAACCTTGTACACACTTGTTGGCCCAGTTTGATGTAATTAATATCAGAAATAGCCGGCATTGATGGGCTAGCCAACCTGATTATGTGTGAGTGGTTGAATAAAACTAGGTGTTTAGAGGTCCATTTGCCCAAACACATTTAAATGTCCAGTCGAGGACTGGAGTAACATGGGCAAAAATAGCTCACTAATCTTTCTAAAAATTAACACTGCTATATCACAGTCAAGATGAATAATTCTGTCCTAGATTTAAAAGTAATAGTTTCAACTCTAGGAAACAATCTGGTGACTAATAATTTTTATTCCCCACAGTTTCATTAAAATAAACTATTAGCTGCTCATATTTACAATGTACAATTTAATGATTTTTTTTCAGTTATAGTTGGCATACCATAATATATTAGTTTCAGTTGCACAGCATATTGACTTGAGCTCAAAGAATCACCCTACTAAATCTCGTATCCCTCTTCCCTCTTACATATTTATTACAACACTGTTGACTATTTTCCTTATGCTACATTTATATCCATGACTATTTTATAATATTTGTATTTTTTATCCCTCTGCCCATTTTCACCACCCCCCAACTACACTTCTGTCTAGTAGCCCTTAAAATATTCCTGTATCTATGGATTCATTTCCATTTTTGATGTTATGTTATTTATTTTGTACTGTAGATTCTGCATGCATGTGAAAACATGTGATATTTGTCTTTCTCTATCCGATTTACTTCATTTAACTCAATACCTGCTAGGTCTATCAAGGCAATATCTTATTTTGTCCCCTTCCTTTTAGTCTATGTATCTTTTCATCTGAAATGAGTCACTGTAGGCAGCATACATAGCTGTCTTGTTTTTTTATCCATTCAACCATTTATCATTCTTATCCATATGAGCTAAAACCATATATATATGTTTTTCTTCTTAAAGAGGTTTCTCCAACATTTCCTGTAATACTGGCTTGGTGTTGATAAATTCCTTCAGCTTCTCTTTGTCTGGGAAGCTCTTTTTTATCTGTGTTTACTAAACGATAGTTTTACTGGATAAAGTGTTCTTGGTTGTAGATCCTGGTTTTTCATCATATTGAATATTTTGTGCTAAGCTCTTTTTTGTCCTGCATAATTTCGTTTGAGAAATCAGCTGCCAGTCTTATGAGTACTCCCTTGTAAGTAACTAAATGCTGTTCTCTTGGTTGCTTTTAAGATTATCTCTTTGTACTTAATCTTTGGCATTTTAATTATAATGTGTCTTGGTATGGGAATCTTTAAGTTTATCTTTTTGGGGACTTTCTGATTTTCTTGGGGTTGTCTGTCTATTTCCTTCACCAGATGAGGGAAGTTTTCCATCATTATTTAGTCAAATATCTCTTCAACTTCTTATCTTCCTTCAAGTACTCCTACGACACAGATATATATATATATACACATATATATGTGTATATATATATACACACATACATACATACATATATACATGAGTGTGTGTGACATACATGCATGCATACATACATACATACATACATACATACATACATACATACATTTAATGTGTCCCATAAGCTCCTGAAATTATTATTAGTGTTTTGGCTTCTTTTTTCTTGGCATTCTAATTGAGTGTTCTTGGCTTCCTAATCCTCTGTACTGGTGATTTGATTCTCTTCTTTGTACACTCTGTTGATTTCCTCTAATATACTTTTCTTCTCAGATAATGTGTTCTTCATTTCTGACTGGTTACATTTTATAATTTCCATTTCCATTCTTATATTTTTTACCTCTTTGTTGAAGTTCTCACTGAGTTCATCTATACTTCCCCTAAGTTCATTGACCATCTTTATAACCAGTGTTTTGAACTCTGCATCTGTTAGATTGCTTGACTCCATTATGTCTGGATCTCTGTCCCATTCTCTCATATGATTTCTTCTTCTTTGTCTCCCAATTTTGGCTGCCTTTATGAGTCTGTTTCTATATACTAAGTAAAGCTCCTAAGTCTCTTGGTCTTATTAGTGTTAGGCTTTGTGTAGTAGATGTCCAGAGGCACAGTCCTGAGAGGGGTTCAGCTGCAGACCAAGTTTAGCCCCAGCCTGTGTCCTTCTAGTGCCACCTGTTAAGATTCAGCAAGCAATCCCCAGATGTTATGCTTATAGTTGCCTCAGGAGACCACACCAGTATCACAGTCAGCTGCCACTGGTGTCAGTCTTGGAGCTTGCTCAGCAAGTTGCACAGTACTCACCAAGAACACAACTGGATGTGCCTTGGGTAAGGCCTTGAGCTGGAGTAGGCAGAGTTTCAGGGAATACTCTGGGCAGAGAAACCTCTGTTATCCAGTTTGATGATGTCTCAGCTATGGTGTAACTGTGTTCACACACTGGGAGGAGGCAGGGTTCAACAGAGAAATAATGGATTCTGCCAGGACTTCTGCTCAGAAGAAAGCCTCACTTCCAGCCCTCCCTCCAAGAACTCAGTTCCCCTGTAAGTCCCTGATGCCCACCCCCAGCAACCAAGTAGGCACTGAAAAAGGTCTATAACTTCCGGCTGCCACTGCTGTAGCTTCTGTCCTACTCAAATGCTTGGGGCCATGCAGCCTCACGTCCTCACCTGGTTGAACCTCCTTCCTTTGCAGAGTAATTTCTTTTTTTCTCTCCCTAGGAGTAAGGCTTGTTTAGCTAGACTCCAGGCATTTCTTCTTACTGTTTTCTTTGCATTTCCATCACAACTTTGATGAGGTCATAAGAGCAGATGAACAAAGCCTCTATCATCTATGCCATTTTGACTTCTCTCCATGAACAATATTTTTATTGCAAAATGAATTTTATGACATGAACAAGATGGCAACTGGATGAATAAAGTCTTAGGAACTCACTGAAAGGATTTTGGAGTAAATAGAGACATCTAGTTCTGATTTCTACATCTTTTAATGTCATGCTCCTGTGTCTCATCTTCATGACTTAGCTATATATGGTCTATCTTCAACTTTTAAGAAAACATTTCGGGAGTTGACAAAGCATCATGGTTCATGAATTCTGCTTTAAATTCCCTTTAAAGTGGAAACTATGCATCAAATTCCATTGCTCCAAGTAGTATTGAAATAATGCTTTAAATTATGTCTATACCACTCTATCTATGTATTTGCCAAAAAGATAACCAGTGCCCTATTTTTTGAGCAAAATTCTGGTATCATCAACACTACAAAAGGTGCTAATATTTGATGTAAATGAACGTGACAAATATTTTCAGGAGACTCAACTAACTAAAACACATTTGGTTTTTGGTTTTCAATATATAAAGACAGTATGGCTTGTACCTTTTTTATGTGAAATGGGAGGTTTGGTAAAAAAAAAATCAATAATTTCTTGACCAGGAGGCATATATTAAATACTGGAATCAAGCTGTTAAAACATTTAAATGTTGTCATAAACAGCTCATTAATATCATAAACCCTCATTAAATTTGACATCTTGGAATTTGGTTTTGTCTGAAATCAAAGTCATAAATTATAAGCAGCAGGATTTTTACCACTCAGTGAATTAACTATGCAGTTTTTGCTTTTATTTAAAATGAAGAACAAAGCAGCAGAAAAAACATCATCATGGAAGGTATATATACAAGTAAAGGAGATAATGTGTGGTAGATACAAAAGATACCTCATTTTTAGGGCTTCTTTCCTAGAAGTCTGAACCTTTGTATAAGTTATTTGAGCAAAAATTATGTCAATTTCTTGAACTGGAAAACAGAAGTCATTCCTACCTTTCCAATTTTTAAAATGAAATGACCTAAATTTGTGAGACTTTTGTAAACTATAAAATTGTAAATAACATAAGCTATTACTATGTAAATCAATATGTGCCTTAATCATACTTTAATTAAATGCAATTCGATAAATGTATAGAGTATTATTTGTGCTTATATTTTGGTTTAGACCCTTAGAATATCATTTAAAAATGAAGTAAGAAAAGATATATAAGTGAAATCATATGGTTTCAAACTTTTTCTGTCTGACTTATTTCTCTTAACATGATAATCTTAAGATCTATCCATGGTGTCACAAATGGCAGTATTTCATCTTTTCTTATGGCTGAGTCATATTCCATTGTATATATGTACCACATCTTCTTTATCAATCATCTATCAAAAGAAACTTAAGTTGTTTCCACATCTTGGCCACTGTGTTATGGTCACTAGAGGGAAGGGGGGAGGGGAGGTAAATAGGAGTGAAGGGGGTCAAATATATGATGATGGAAGGAAATTTCACTTTGGATGGCGAACATACAATATATATACATATGACATATTATACACTTGATATCTATATGATTTTATTAACCAATGTCACTCAAAAATTATAATAAAAATAAAAATAAAATAAAAGAGAAAAAAATATCTATAATTTGTAATCCATTTTGAAAATCTAGAATGATTAGAAATACATTAAAATAGATAAATATCAACCCATTATACCAACCAAGTATTCTAAAGGAAGAGATATGTTCATCTTTAAAAATTTAACTTTCTGATTTTAATATTTGAAACCTATATTATTATCTTCTAATGCAGATAAATCTAAGAAGTTTTTTATTCAGCTTGTTAAATATCTACCTAGACATCAATTCTGCCCTGCAACTTTTTAGTTGAATCTTACAGTTTTCTATACTAAAAATGTAAATGATAACTGGATCTTGCCACAAAGAAAGGGAAAATTTTTAGGGGGGGGAACCTCCTCAGACTCTTCTTAAATTTGCCACTGATTAGCAAACTCAGTGTTCTATTTTAATGTTTTCACACAAAGAGAAAGTAAGTTCTGGTCTTCTGATGCTGCATGATTCCAGGTTTGTGTGGGTCACAAAAAGGTATTTCTATACAATTAAGAATGCTTGCTGTATAATATAATGAAGATATAAAATGTTGTGATGTATGTAAACTTGTTCTTCTTTCATTCATTTTGTTTACTTTATAAATATATTTAAATGTATTGTCTTAACAACTAAGTTAAAAGTCATGGTTCAGCTTGATGCAAAAGCATCTATTATACATGAGTAAGCCACTTGGCATGTGAATAGTATGTAGGAGTTTTTTTTTTTTTAAATGATTAACTTTCTTTGGACTCTAATGGGTCATATGAATTTAGAGAAAATTAATCTAAATGATATTAAATTATTGGCTCTGAAATAGCCATCAAATCCCAGAATAGGGATTTGGAATTCATTCTTGACTGTTCCTTATACAGAGAAGATCAGTACATATGCTGCGTTGTGAAATGAGAGAACATCTGTACCTGAAATACTGCATGCAGTTGCAATCACTGGATCATAAGAAAGATAAAGAACGGATAGGAAAAACTTAAATCATTACAGAATAGGAAATGTTGACATTGAAGAACAGCATTAAGCTAGTATTTTCCAGCTAAGTGTTACTCTCTAGGTTCTTATTTTATAGAACCAGGGGCAATGTTTAAAATTGCAAGACAGGTATTTTTTTAGGACCATAAGTAGAAAAATTATGTTCCTCAGTAGACTGCATGGTTTAATAGAGAGAACATGGATGTTTGAGTAAGACAGATTTGAGTGCGAAGCCTAGTTCCAACACTTATTCATTGTGTGACTCTGGTGAGTTACTTTGTCTCTGAATCTATCTCTTCATCGATAGAATGAGAATAATTATAACTTGTTTTGGCAATCAATGTCAATTAATTATTTCACAGTCTCAATTAATGGAAATTCACTAAATCTTATTTCACTATTTTACACATAAAAAAATAAAATGAAATTACTGCTCAAAAAAGGGTATATACTAAAGATATAAATAGTTTAAATAAGTATAATTATGGCAGTGATAAATCCAGAGTATATTTTTAAACTGAAATTAGAGATATTAAGAAAGGATATGAATTTTCAATTATAAGAAGAAGTTCTGAGGATTTAATGTACAGCATGGTAACTATAGTTAATATGTTACTGCATACATGAAAGTTGCTGTGGTATATCTTAGACATTCCCACAACACACACACACCACACACACACACAACACACACACACACACACACAAGTGAACTATGTGAGGTGATGTGTTTTTTTAAATTATCTCGGTCTTTGTAATCAGTTTATAATGCATATGTATATCAAATAATCACATTATATACTTGAAATATATACAGTTATATTTGCCAATTATTTCTCAATAATTAAAACAATTTTAAAAAGAAAAAATCCAAACCTTTTGAAGTAAATATTTAAGAAAATGTTTTAGAGAAAATTTTGGCTAAAATGTCAGGGGAAAAGAACTTTTCTTCCATCTACAGCTAGCCCCAAATAAACAAATTATTTTTATAAAGCAATGAATGAGAATTTCAGAACTCTCAGAGACAGACAATGGTCAAAAGAGATTTTCACAAAGTTCCTTTATTGTCTATTTAAGATAATAATAAGCTACAATCAGATATTATTCACCCTGTTTTCTCAGCTGTCTAATGATGAGGCTTCTCCACCATATGTTTAACTGTTTCAAATGTCCAAGCAGAGAATCAAAAGTCTCCTGTCTTTGCCTAAAAGTGGTTTGTCTATTGTCAGTCATTATGGACATACCTTGCTCCCTACTCTTCTTTCACGAAAATTATCTCTTTCTTATGCCTAAATTGACTGTCAGTGAAGACATGCAATTATAATTTTTCCTCAGTTGGGCATTGAGACAATGACTTTCCACAATTACAGAGATATTTATAAATTAGCATGCATGTAAAAATTGTTATGGTACAAAGCCATAAGGACTAGAGAACACACTGTGATCTCTTCCAAACTTTATTTATAAAATAAATAAATCGTCTCTTGGAAATAGAAAAGTCTAAGCCTTGCTATACCACGGCGTTCTAGAAATATTTCCAAATCCTTATGCTTCCAGATAAAGAATTCACTGTACTGTGGAAAATAGCAATGGAAGCACTTTATTCTTTAGGATCGTCCAAGATTCTATGGAACAAAAGACAATTAGTCATGCTTCTTTTTGGACTTCTCTTATTTTATTGAGCTGTATAAAGCATTATTATGACCAGTTTTATATTTGTTCTTACTATAAAACTATTACAGAGTTGTTTGCTCTCTTACAGAACAAATAAAGCTTGAGTGTTCTATTTAAGAGTGGTTGTAATGAACAAAATTATTAGTAATTTTGGTTCTTTGTCTTCCTTCTTGTAACTTTAGATGGGATATCTTTTCCACATAATGCTAAGTAAGAACAACATGCAAAATTGAATGTATAGCATGATCACAATGTTATACAATATGTAAGAAAATGTAATAAAGAAAATAACCTCAAATATACTAATTTGAGGGTAGGCTATATATGATTCTTCACTTTTTGTTTTCAGGACATAATCCATTTGTAATTAAAAATAAATTAGTCATACATTTAAGAAAAAAATCTGTACATCAACTCCAAGACTTGTGGATTATTTTGGATGCTATCATCTGATATGTATGGAAGTAATTATGTTAATTGCAATTTGAATGTAATATGAGAAAGCCCTTCTGCTTCATCTTGGTTTCTCCACAAACTTTCATATGATGTCTGAATCCCTGTGATTAGCAGATTACTTCTCTGGGCTGTAGATATATTTCC